>JASANE010025807.1:0-94588 GCA_030248225.1 Trileptium ribeirensis
ACTGTGGAAGTGTGTAAACACAATGTCTCTGTCGGAGTCAGCCAGCACTATGGAGTATAACAAGTTTACTGGCATTGTTGCAAAACGCAATAATATTTAGCTTATGTATTACCTTGGTTTACTTACGCATAAAGTTTACTGATTAGTAAAACATAATGTTGAAGTCAGCACTGTGGAAGTGTGTAAACACAATGTCTCTGTCGGAGTCAGCCAGCACTATGGAGTATAACAAGTTTACTGGCATTGTTGCAAAACGCAATAATATTTAGCTTAGGTATTACCTTGGTTTACTTACGCATAAAGTTTACTGATTAGTAAAACATAATGTTGGGGTCAGCACTGTGGAAGTGTGTAAACACAATGTCTCTGTCGGACTCAGCCAGCACTATGAAGTATAACAAGTTTACTGGCATTGTTGCAAAACTCAATAATATTTAGCTTAGGTATTACCTTGGTCTACTTATGCATAAAGTTTACTGATTAGTAAAACATAATGTTGAAGTCAGCACTGTGGAAGTGTGTAAACACAATGTCTCTGTCGGAGTCAGCCAGCACTATGGAGTATAACAAGTTTACTGGCATTGTTGCAAAACGCAATAATATTTAGCTTAGGTATTACCTTGGTTTACTTACGCATAAAGTTTACTGATTAGTAAAACATAATGTTGGGGTCAGCACTGTGGAAGTGTGTAAACGCAATGTCTTTGTCGGAGTCAGCCAGCAATATGGAGTATAACAAGTTTACTGGCATTGTTGCAAAACGCAATAATATTTAGCTTACGTACTACCTTGGTTTACTTATTCATAAAGTTTACTGATTAGTAAAACATAATGTTGGGGTCAGCACTGTGGAAGTGTGTAAACACAATGTCTCTGTCGGACTCAGCCAGCACTATGAAGTATAACAAGTTTACTGGAATTGTTGACACAACAAGACCCCAAACCCCCCACACAAAAAACTCAATAATATTTAGCTTAGGTATTACCTTGGTCTACTTATGCATAAAGTTTACTGATTAGTAAAACATAATGTTGAAGTCAGCACTGTGGAAGTGTGTAAACACAATGTCTCTGTCGGAGTCAGCCAGCACTATGGAGTATAACAAGTTTACTGGCATTGTTGCAAAACGCAATAATATTTAGCTTAGGTATTACCTTGGTTTACTTACGCATAAAGTTTACTGATTAGTAAAACATAATGTTGGGGTCAGCACTGTGGAAGTGTGTAAACGCAATGTCTTTGTCGGAGTCAGCCAGCACTATGGAGTATAACAAGTTTACTGGCATTGTTGCAAAACGCAATAATATTTAGCTTACGTACTACCTTGGTTTACTTATTCATAAAGTTTACTGATTAGTAAAACATAATGTTGGGGTCAGCACTGTGGAAGTGTTTAAACACAATGTCTCTGTCGGACTCAGCCAGCACTATGAAGTATAACAAGTTTACTGGCATTGTTGCAAAACGCAATAATATTTAGCTTAGGTATTACCTTGGTTTACTTACGCATAAAGTTTACTGATTAGTAAAACATAATGTTGGGGTCAGCCCTGTGGAGGTGTGTAAACACAATGTCTCTGTCGGAGTCAGCCAGCACTATGGAGTATAACAAGTTTACTGGCATTGTTGCAAAACGCAATAATATTTAGCTTAGGTATTACCTTGGTTTACTTACGCATAAAGTTTACTGATTAGTAAAACATAATGTTGGTTCGTAGGGGTCAGAGGAGTGTGTAAACCAATGTCTTTTTGAGAGTCAGCCAGAATATGGAGTATAACAAGTTTACTGGCATTGTTGCAAAACGTTTTTCAAATTTTATTCATAATATTTAGCTTGGTTCCTTGGTTCTTCGCAAAGAGAGCCGGGAAAAGCTCCCCGCCGGCTTACTGATTAGAAAACAATAATGTTGGGGTCAGCCCTGTGGAAGTGTGTAAACACAATGTCTCGGTCGGAGTCAGCCAGCACTATGAAGTATAACAAGTTTACTGGCATTGTTGCAAAACGCAATAATATTTAGCTTAGGTATTACCTTGGTTTACTTACGCATAAAGTTTACTGATTAGTAAGACATAATGTTGGGGTGAGCACTGTGGAAGTGTGTAAACACAATGTCTCTGTCGGAGTCAGCCAGCACTATGGAGTATAACAAGTTTACTGGCATTGTTGCAAAACGCAATAATATTTAGCTTAGGTATTACCTTGGTTTACTTACGCATAAAGTTTACTGATTAGTAAAACATAATGTTTCAGCACTGTGGGAGTGTTTAAACACAATGTCTCTGTCGGAGTCAGCCAGCACTATGAAGTATAACAAGTTTACTGGCGTATTGTTGCAAAACGCAATAAATATTTAATAGCTTACGTACTACCTTGGTTTACTTATTCCATAAAGTTTTCTGATTAGTAAAACATAATAGGCCAAGCCTGCGGACCAGCCAGCACTATGAGATAAGTTGCCAGCGGGGAAGAGAAGGGGTCAGCCCTGTGGAAGTGTGTAAACACAATGTCTCTGTCGGAGTCAGCCAGCACTATGGAGTATAACAAGTTTACTGGCATTGTTGCAAAACGCAATAATATTTAGCTTAGGTATTACCTTGGTTTACTTACGCATAAAGTTTACTGATTAGTAAAACATAATGTTGGGGTCAGCCCTGTGGAAGTGTGTAAACACAATGTCTCTGTCGGAGTCAGCCAGCACTATGGAGTATAACAAGTTTACTGGCATTGTTGCAAAACGCAATAATATTTAGCTTAGGTATTACCTTGGTTTACTTACGCATAAAGTTTACTGATTAGTAAAACATAATGTTGGGGTCAGCCCTGTGGAAGTGTGTAAACACAATGTCTCTGTCGGAGTCAGCCAGCACTATGAAGTATAACAAGTTTACTGGCATTGTTGCAAAACGCAATAATATTTAGCTTACGTACTACCTTGGTTTACTTATTCATAAAGTTTACTGATTAGTAAAACATAATGTTGGGGTCAGCACTGTGGAAGTGTTTAAACACAATGTCTCTGTCGGACTCAGCCATCACTATGAAGTATAACAGTTTTTCCACAAACGCAATAATATTAGCAGATACCGGACACGCAAAAGCGAGAAAACAAAGGAACGCCCGGAGGGAACCAACCAGCCAGCACTATGGAGTATACGAAGATTTACTCTTGTGGCATTGTTGCAAAACGCAATAATATTTAGCTTAGGTATTACCTTGGTTTACTTACGCATAAAGTTTACTGATTAGTAAAACATAATGTTGGGGTCAGCCCTGTGGAGGTGTGTAAACACAATGTCTCTGTCGGAGTCAGCCAGCACTATGGAGTATAACAAGTATACTGACATAGTTGCAAAACGAAATAATATTTAGCTTTAGGTATTACCTTGGTTTACTTACGCATAAAGTTTACTGATTAGTAAAACATAATGTTGGGGCCAGCCCTGTGGAAGTGTGTAAACACAATGTCTCGGTCGGAGTCAGCCAGCACTATGAAGTATAACAAGTTTATTGGCATTGTTGCAAAACGCAATAATATTTAGCTTAGGTATTACCTTGGTTTACTTATTCATAAAGTTACTGATTAGAAAACATAATGTTGGGGTCAGCACTGTGGAAGTGTTTAAACACAATGTTGGTTGGACTCAGCCAGCACTATGAAGTATAACAAGTTTACTGGCATTGTTGCGCAATATTTACCTTAGGTTTACCTTGGTTTACTTACGCATAAAGTTTACTGATTAGTAAAACATAATGTTGTGGGTTAGCCCTGTGGAAGTGTGTAAACACAATGTCTCTGTCGGAGTCAGCCAGCACTATGGAGTATAACAAGTTTACTGGCATTGTTGCAAAACGCAATAATATTTAGCTTAGGTATTACCTTGGTTTACTTACGCATAAAGTTTACTGATTAGTAAAACATAATGTTGGGGTCAGCCCTGTGGAAGTGTGTAAACACAATGTCTCTGTCGGAGTCAGCCAGCACTATGAAGTATAACAAGTTTACTGGCATTGTTGCAAAACGCAATAATATTTAGCTTACGTACTACCTTGGTTTACTTATTCATAAAGTTTACTGATTAGTAAAACATAATGTTGGGGTCAGCACTGTGGAAGTGTTTAAACACAATGTCTCTGTCGGACTCAGCCAGCACTATGAAGTATAACAAGTTTACTGGCATTGTTGCAAAACGCAATAATATTTAGCTTAGGTATTACCTTGGTTTACTTACGCATAAAGTTTACTGATTAGTAAAACATAATGTTGGGGTCAGCCCTGTGGAATTGTGTAAACACAATGTCTCTGTCGGAGTCAGCCAGCACAATGGAGTATAACAAGTTTACTGGCATTGTTGCAAAACGCAATAATATTTAGCTTAGGTACTACCTTGGTTTACTTACGCATATCTGTCATAGTCAAAACGCCAAATCAGTCAAATTATCAATTAGACCTTCAATTAGGTGCAGGGCGAAGGTAAGTAAGGAGGTACCTAGAAATTTCAACGAGACTTCCCAATTATTCCAGACAATTTTAACATTCGCTCTACTGGAGACTAAAATCTTCGACTAATAAAAGAATTGAAAATGTCCTACAGGTACTTTCGGAACACTAATAACGTATTTTACTATTGGGCGTAATAGATTATCTCACCGTTCACAGTATCGCAATCGCATCGCCAAATTTGCAAAGAAGCCTTAATAAACCAGGTGTTTTTGCCATTTTGAAACGGAAGATAAGATCGTAGCTATTTGAGTTCATCTAAAGGCCACATCGTCATCACTTTTGCTATCAAACAAAAAATTGTCTAAATCCGTTCATCTGAAAATAAGTTATGAATGAATTATTTTCATCATTTTTATCCTAGCGCCCTGAGTGGAAACTCCGCTCGCCCTGTTTGAATAATTCAATGGCTTGCGTAAGCCGTATATAACCAAACGAACCGGGTTCGAACCCCGGTCCCGGCTGGAGTTTTTCAAACATGACAAGGTATGCTAATTAATTTGGGCGCTAAAAATTTAAAATTTCCAAATTTTTAAACCTTAGAAGTTTTCAACAAACTAAAACCTTGAATTTTTTGAAGTATTTAATCATTAAACGGGAAATTTTAAAGCCCTAAAATATTTAAGGTAATTTAATGTGAAACAATTCTTCAGTGCCTGCTCATTAAAATGTACTTGACGTCTGAATTTTTGTCACAAAGGACTAATGCAGCTTTCACAGGGAGATGTGCGCACTCACTGCAAATCGTGGCTTGTATAGTCATAACCATTGTACCCAGTTTGTTACAATTGTCACTACCATTGATACACAGTTTGTGCGAATGGTCATAACCATTGTTATGGTTTGTGACGATATACTTCATCATTTTTACACAGTTAGTGGTAATGGCCACAACCATTTTAAGCAATTATGTATACAATTATAATATATAATTATAAAATGTAATTATGATATATAATCATAAAGTATAATTATATATTCATATGGTTAATCGGAGATACCTCCTGTAGTCTCGGACCGCCCCTCCACACCCACGGAGACCCTGCTACCCTCCCTGGGGGTGCCACCCTACCTCGCCTGGTGCGTCCCACCCCTTCACCCTACCCTCGCTTAGAGGACCTCCCCCAGAGTGCATCTACCCTACTCCCTTCACGGACCACGGCTTCACCCCGTGATAACTCGGGTCACCGTGTTAGTGTATTATGTACTATTGCGTCAATTTGTTTGAATTGTTTTCCAAAAACGCAAGCCGGTCACGTCTGCAGGCATATGGTACCTGTTCCAGTCCAAAAACAGGGTTTTGTCTCCAATTATTAAAACGCATAGTATGAATATCGCCGTGTAACTTTTAATTGCTCCAGTATCAATCGAATAAGTAGCTTTATTCACAAACCGTATTTCCGGTTGAATAAATAGCAACACCTATAATATCCGCAGCACTACTGGACATGTGTTATATTTTCCATAAAATATCTGGGGATGTGGTTAGAACACAGAAGTAGATGACAACAGGGTCACCGTTGGACAAACAATGCCATTTGGCCCACTATTCCGGAAGCCCGGGAAAACACTACGGAGTCAATCTGAACAAGGGCATCCGGACAGGCAACTTTGATAAAAAGCTGCATCACTAAATAACTAGTGATGCAACTTTAGCTCACGAAAGCCGGTCCGGACCGTTGCAGTGTGAACCGCCCTGTTCAGATTACATCTATAGCGTTACCAGGAATACGAAATAGTGGTTTTAAAGGAATGTCTATTTGGCTAACAGTAAACCCTGTTGTCCAATGTTTCAGTAATGCGGGATTCACGTTATAATGTCCCCACCACTTGGAACTTATGTACCCCACACAGTGGCAGGCACACCCTAGACTACAGGGTGTCTTAGACACCCCTGTTTTTTTAAATAAAGTTTCAAATAAATTTCAAACAAAGCTAGCTAATAGTTTGGCTTATTTCAGACGGTGTCAATGAACCGTCGTTGTTTTTTCGTTTTGCTGAGGGTTTCCGCCAGCCCATCTGGTCATTTACATAGGACCTACAGGATACCCTAGAAACACCGCATTGGCAAGCATAAAACACCGAAATACTACATTGCCAAAATGTTGTATCTAGGGGTGTGCCCGACACCCTCATATTTTGTTATATGGTGTGGGTATCACTGTCACCGTCTTTACAGTATAGTCTACACTACAGGGGGACAAAAGTTCCAACTGTTGAGGACATTATAACGTGAATCCCGCATAAAATCGTCCGAATTGCTTCAGTGTGGACCACCCTGCTCAGATTACCATTCTAGTGTTACTAGGACTACGAAATTGCGGTTTTAAAGGAAGATCTATTTGGCTAACAGTGAACCCTGTTGTCCAATGTTAGCCGCGGAAGTTTGCTAACAATGGACTTAGTGAAATTTCATTATACTGCAATACTTATACGTAGTCTCGCTGTGGTACAAGTGGACACTAGCGCAGTTGCTAGTTTTATTCCGCTTTAAGCTACATGAGAACCAGATAAAAGCTGTGAACCAAATATTTCCTCGACCGTGAGCCTTTTAGTCAAATTGAAAGCAATTCACTGTTGTTCAATGCAACAAGCGTTTTTTTTGAGGCTAGAAATGGTGTTTCAATATTCTTGTAAGCACACTACAATAAAAGCTTAGTTATAATGTATAACAATAATTTTGACAACAATAGTCTATGTAACAATGGTTATGACCATTGCCACAAACTGTGCAACAATGATTTTGACCATTGCCACAAAGTGTGCAACAATGGTTGTGACCACTGCCACACACTATGCGACAATGATTATGACTATTGTCACAAACTGTGCAACAACTATTGCTAAACCTATAGTGGTTACGATGTACAGTGAGTGCACACATCTCTCTGTGAATGCTGCATAATGAAATGTAACAATTAAGGAATAAATTTTATCAAAATAGTATCATTCAGATACGGGTATGACGCCAGGCGCCGTTCTTTTTGGCACCATATGCAGTGGCGATGGGTAGCAACTGAAACATGGCCTAATGATGCCCAAGTCCATCTTTATAGTCGAATTCGTCCTTCGCGTCCTTAGGTTATCTGGACGAGGTGTCAAGAACGGCTATGGACAGGCAGACCCTTGGTCTCAATGTGATGGCTCACAGAGGATGTGCTTATTGTCCGAGGTGAATCCTTTACAGGACACGTGATTTTGCGGGAATTGCTTGAAGATGTCCTCGAACGCAGAGTTGGGATGGCAGTCAACGATCGCCAGGTTGTCTGACTGGAGGTGCCAAGTAATACCTTGTATCATCAGTCGACTGAAACTGTGGTAGAGATGTGCTCGCCGTATGTCAGCGACCATATCGAAATGGGATAGAAGATAGGTGCCTATGATCGAAAATGAGACATCGGCAATGACAAAGGTCCATTGAATGACTCGACAGATCTCCTATCGAGGTTTAAGACCAGGTGCCGAAGGTAGGGGGATTATTGTGTTGTTTACAGTCTGAATGAACTGGTTTGACTCGGCGTGACGTCCGTCTTTGCGGGGTATCCTTTGAGGACGCTGACATGGGCAAACTTATGAGAAATGAGGAAACGGTGTCCTGAGTTTACGATCCTCGACAAAGAAGAGTTGATTAACGCCGCGGGACAACATATCATACTTAGTGTCCTGCTCTGCTGTTGCCCCCGACTTCGCTGGATGGATCACGCACTTTATTGCTGCATTTCCGGGACAAAGCGTGGTACGACCACATCCCATCTTGTTGATTCTAGGATCGACGCATGATTGTCTGGCTGCGGGGTGATCAAAGCTCGCCGTTGTGCGAGATTGAGACCGACCTTGCTGGTCTTTATGGTTAACGGTTAGCGTCGAAACTAACTTCCGCAGCTCGTGAACTTGGGATCGCAGATTCTTGACCTCGGTTACAACGTGTCGTCATTTGAAATTATTGACACCATTGCTGAAGAGTCGTCCATCACTTTGTCGCTAACGCCAACGCAGCTTCGGCGTTGCGGATTAAGATACTGCCACGACAACTTGGATAACTCGGCGGGAAGCCGCTGCGGGAAAAGTTGTCGGAATATGGAGTCGTTCATGGCGAAATGTTGAGACCCCACCAGTTGTCGCATGTGGCACAGCAGCTGTCATAGTTGTATTTCGGCATTTCGGTCATTCACGCACAATCATTGAACAAAACATAAAACATTAAATCATAAAACCATCAGCAATTTATCTCAGGCAAACATAAATTACAAAGATAAAATTTTCTAGGTGAGCCAGGTCCCAACCGGATGCCTGTTTAGATCACTCTATCTATCCTAGGGAAGCCAGTCACAGTTTTATTCTAAACATGTTATTTCTGAGTCGGGCTCGAATTACTTTATAATTTTAGCTTTTGGTGATCCTGGCTCGACCAGACGGCTGCCATAGAAGATTCCACGATGCACACCACTCGAATCTAATAGTATCGCTAGATAATGTTGCAGCAAGGGCTTCGATAAGAAAAATCTATAGTCACACGTTTCGGAAAAAGCGCGTTCCACCACATGCGTAACAACACCACGTGGAACCACCTATGAAAATAGCTAAGGACATAGACGAACCTATGAAGGACTAAAGAATGAAACCTAACATATGCATATACATATACTCATAAATGTATAAATTATAATATATATACACCAAATAGAAAAATAATAACCCAAATTAACAGCAATAGGTCGGACAACCCGACCGTTTTGTTCGGAAGAAAGTACATACTGGCTTAAATAGGCAATACGTAGGGCTCACTGCGCTACTTTCAGATTCCTCTGGATAGCCACCTGGGCTGTATATCTTTGATTGGACGTTGGCGAAGTGGCAAAGTCACTATTGGTTATCTCTTTCTGATGCAATACCTTACCAATCAATTACATTTGTCAACCTATAACTTACTTTCTAGAAAGTTCTAGAAAGTTCTGTTGTTGCAGGCAGTCATATAGACGTACCATGATTCATGTTTAGAACAAACTAAAAGTCTTAAACCTAATTAGAGCGTAAAACGAAAATTAGAAGTGACTTCCAATCTTTGCTATCTAACAGTAGTACACACACTGCTCCGAGGTCTCAAACGTAATGGTGCTATTTTATATTTTTTACAGTTTTGTATTGTAGATAATTCTTGGAATTTAGCTGAACTTTTGGAATTTTGTTCTAAACATGAATCATGGTACGTCTATATGACTGCCTGCAACAACAGAACTTTCTAGAACTTTCTAGAAAGTAAGTTATAGGTTGGCAAATGTAATTGATTGGTAAGGTATTGCATCAGAAAGAGATAACCAATAGTGACTTTGCCACTTCGCCAACGTCCAATCAAAGATATACAGCCCAGGTGGCTATCCAGAGGAATCTGGAAAGTAGCGCAGTGAGCCCTACGTATTGCCTATTTAAGCCAGTATGTACTTTCTTCCGAACAAAACGGTCGGGTTGTCCGACCTATTGCTGTTAATTTGGGTTATTATTTTTCTATTTGGTGTATATATATTATAATTTATACATTTATGAGTATATGTATATGCATATGTTAGGTTTCATTTCTTTAGTCCTTCATAGGTTCGTCTATGTCCCACGATTTTCATAGGTGGTTCCACGTGGTGTTGTTACGCATGTGGTGGAACGCGCTTTTTCCGAAACGTGTGACTATAGATTTTTCTTATCGAAGCCCTTGCTGCAACATTATCTAGCGATACTATTAGATTCGAGTGGTGTGCATCGTGGAATCTTCTATGGCAGCCGTCTGGTCGAGCCAGGATCACCAAAAGCTAAAATTATAAAGTAATTCGAGCCCGACTCAGAAATAACATGTTTAGAATAAAACTGTGACTGGCTTCCCTAGGATAGATAGAGTGATCTAAACAGGCATCCGGTTGGGACCTGGCTCACCTAGAAAATTTTATCTTTGTAATTTATGTTTGCCTGAGATAAATTGCTGATGGTTTTATGATTTAATGTTTTATGTTTTGTTCAATGATTGTGCGTGAATGACCGAAATGCCGAAATACAACTATGACAGCTGCTGTGCCACATGCGACAACTGGTGGGGTCTCAACATTTCGCCATGAACGACTCCATATTCCGACAACTTTTCCCGCAGCGGCTTCCAGCGATTATCCAAGTTGTCGTGGCAGCATCCAAAGCCCAACGCTCGAAGCTGCGGTGGCGTTAGCGACAAAGTGATGGACGACTCTTCAGCAATGGTGTCAATAATTTCAAATGACGACACGTTGTAACCGAGGTCAAGAATCTGCGATCCCAAGTTCACGAGCTGCGGAAGTTAGTTTCGACGCTAACCGTTAACCATAAAGACCAGCAAGGTCGGTCTCAGTCGCACAACGGCGAGTTTTGAGATCGACGCCGCAGCCAGACAATCAAGCGTCGATCCTAGAATCAACAACATGGGATGTGCTCGCACCACGCTTTGTTCGGAAATGCAGCAATAAAGTGCGTGATCCATCCACGAAGTCGGGCAACAGCAGAGCAGGACACTAAGTATGATATGTTGTCCCGCGGCGTTAATCAACTCTTCTTTGTCGAGGATCGTAAACTCAGGACACCGTTTCCTCATTGATAAGTTTGCCCACGTCAGCGTCCTCAAAGGATACCCCAAAGACGGACGTCACGCCGAGTCAAACCAGTTCATTCAGACTGTAAACAGCACAACAATCCCTACCTTCGGCACCTGGTCTTAAACCTCGATAGGAAATCTGTCGAGTCATTCAATGGACCTTTGTCATTGCCGATGTCTCATTTTCGATCATAGGCACCTATCTTCTATCCCATTTCGATATGGTCGCTGACATACGGCGAGCACATCTCTACCACAGTTTCAGTCGACTGATGATACAAGGTATTACTTGGCACCTCCAGTCAGACAACCTGGCGATCGTTGACTGCCATCCCAACTCTGCGTTCGAGGACATCTTCAAGCAATTCCCGCAAATCACGCGTCCGTCAGGATTCACCTCGGACAATAAACACTTGGTGAGCCATCACATTGAGACCAAGGGTCTGCCTGTCCATAGCCGTTCTTGACACCTCGTCCAGATAACCTGAAGGACGCGAAGGACGAATTCGACTATAAGCTGGACTTGGGCATCATTAGGCCATGTTTCAGTTGCTACCCATCGCCACTGCATATGGTGCCAAAAAGAACGGCGCCTGGCGTCATACGGTAGCTAACTAGTTGTCTACAGTTCCACGATAGCAATCGATACCCTGTCATCCACATCCAAGTCACCGGCCTGGACATCTGTCTTCTCTGGTTCGGGCGTGCCGCGAAATCCCAGTCGCCTACGACTGCACAAGCCTGCAATCTCGACGCGTTCGGTCTTTTTGAATATCTCAGCATGCCATTCGGTCTCGGCAATACGGCGCATACATTTCAACGTTTCATCAATCAAGTTGTATGAGTTGTTCTAATTTTGCTATGTTTACCTCGATGACATTGTCGTTGCTAGCTCAAGCCAAGAACAGCATCGGCAATATCTCCGAATGTTATTAAATAGTCTCGACAAACACGGAATGAGAATCAATCCACAAAAGGGCCTGTTTGGTGTGCCTTATCTGGAGTTTCCATAACACCACATGCACAAATTCAGTATCTGATCATTTGAGGAGAAAGTCAAGTCAATTTGCTATTTTCCACGCTCGCAAATCTGGAAAAAGCTTCGTAAGTTTCTCGGTATGCTGAACTTCTATTATCGATTTATACCCTATTGCGCTCAGCTTACCTCACGAAATTACTTTCTCGGTCGAATGCTACAAAGCGCCTCGAATGGTCAGAAGATTCAGTGGCTGCATTCGATGCTTGCAATGACGCTCTGGCAAAAGCTACAATCCTGATACATCTGCTGTCAGGGGTACTTTTACTATTCTGGTGTATCCATCTGACATTACTGTCGGAGCTGTACTTCAGCAAACGAACGATGGCGACTGGGGATCGTTATCTATCTTCTCAAAGAAGCTGACTGCAACCGAATCTAGATACAACACCTTCGAAAGAGAGCTGTTGCGATATACTAGGCAATTCGCCTTTTTCCACATATGGTGGAAGATCGGAACATATTCATCCTCACCGTTCATAAACCTCTGACGTTTACACTTCAATCGCGATCCTCATCTTGCATTCATTGCAGAATTTACTACCGATATTCATCATGTCAGTGGTAAAGATAACGTCGCAACGAATGCGGTGTCCGCATCATATCAGCTTGGTATGAGCAGCAATTTATGAACAATTATCCTATGTCCAACAATTACCCCTGCTAATAGTGATCGATCGATTCGGCCGATGGCCAGAGGCGTTTCTCTTGTCTGGCGTCACCACCGAAACCGCCGCCGGAGCGCTCACTACTGGATTGGTTACTCGATTCGGAGTTCCAACATTCATTGCAACCTACCGCGGAAGGCAGTTCAAATCTGCCCTCTACCAAGAATTGACGATAGCACTCGGGGTCAGACATATCCGGACAACGGCCTATCATCCTATAGCGAATGTTATGGCAGACCGATTCCATCGCTAACTCAAGTCAACACTCAAAGCACACGACACAACAACCTTTGGTACGAAGTTCTAGCTTTGGTATTGCTAAGTATTCGAACGTCAGTGAAAGATGAACTCAATGCAACAGCTGCTGAAATGGTGTATGGTCCCAGCATGCGCTTCCCGGCGAAATGGTAGCAACGAACAACCAGCGACAATTAATGGATGCCACATTGTTTCTAGACAGATTGCGATACCAGATAAATCGTCTACGACCAACAGCGACCAGGCGTACTCAACGCTCAAGTTTCATTCCTTAGACCTTGGCCAAGTCCGAGTTTGTTTTCGTCCGTATCGATTCGATCCGAACATCCCTTCAAGCGCCATACCAAAGACATTACCGGGTCATAAGACGATCCAACAAATACTACACAGTGGAGACTCGAGGAAGAAAGTAGACAAGTAGACAATTTCTATCAATCGTCTGAAACTAGCGTTTATCTAGTGGAATGCTGTGCTCAAGCCTTCAATGACAATCCACACCAATGGAACACGGCCAAACACCCATTCAAGCCGATTGCTGCGCTTCTCCTAACCGATCCTAACCGACAAAACCGATGACATCTTGCAGCAGGGGAGCCCAGTGGCGACCGACAGCTCAGCAAGACCGTCGCAGATACAATGTGACTGTCACATGAACAGTGACGCAACATGATGCAATTGTTACATCATAAATATTATGTAGTCGTATGATGTAATAATTTGAATATAAGTGTGTATGTATTTTCAATAAACCACTAGTGTCTGTTTGATTTACGTTCCAGAACCTCTATTTGAAATCAGAAGGACTGGTTTTAACATAATCCTAATAATCGATCATTCCATGCAACTTATTTCAATATACCTGTCAGATAAAAATTTTGGTTTGTTTTGAACGAACACTAATTTGTTTCCAGTCTCATATTAGGTTAGAGCCATCATGGATAATATTTTGCGAGGCGCAGGATATTGAACTTCTACTGGAACATATACGGGTTTCTGTCTAAAGCATACAAAAGTTTGCCATTTTCATGTAAATGAAGCCAGTATTTTAGTAAATGAAGCCAGTATTTTAGAAAATGAAGCTTATGATCGCAATTGCTTAAGACATGTGATGGCATTTTTGGTCACAAATTGACTAGTTATTCTCTACACTATCAAATCTTAAATGTGCCATAAAGTAGAACAAAGCTACCTTTTAATATTTGGCGAGATGCAACATATTAATCTTCGACTGGAGCATATACGGGTTTCTGCTTAAAGCATACAAAGGTTTGCCATTATCATGTAAATAAAGATAGTATTTTAGAAAATGAGGCTTATAATCGCAATTGCTTAAGACCTCTGAATCTACTATTAGGCTAAAAGAAACTATGATTTATGTTTTAAATTAACCAAAAGATCGTCAGCACATGAGTCCGCGCAGGTTGCAACTGTGGTAGCGAGAAATAGCAATCATAACATGCTTAAGCAACAGAAATTGAGCACGCATATATGATTAAGTGTCTTGTTGTCGTTGTATCAAGTTTTGTAGTTGCATCGGTGTGCTAAAGTGAAAAGATTACCGATCGACTAAAACTCTCATGATTAAATCACGTTTTCAATGCAACAACCCAACGTCGCCCCAAGCTGGGTGGTGATGGCTATGGTTAATATGACTTAGAGATAAAACCAACCATTTGAACATCCTACTGACATAATGTTTAATTAATCCATTAGAATATGGAATATAGAAAACAAATTAAAATCAAATTCAATCATAACATATGGGCTAGAGGTTCTTAGTGGGATTGACAGAAAAAATCAACCCACGGGCACTCATCGAAATAATTCCTTAAATCGATGCTTCCTCAACTTATTTCAGATTGAACTACTCTAAACTGAAACATATTACTTCGTATCAAAGCTGAGTTGTGCTCTTTCTAAACGAATAAGTTTGAGTCTAACTATCTCTAAAAATTTCACTTCAAAACTCAGGATCATTCTTAACCTCAGCGTTAGGAGATTACAATAGTTTATAGAGTTGTAAGGAATCGAAACTGAGGTAGAATACAGCCCATTGTTATTCAGCTTTGAATTAACGGAAAGGAACTGTGGAGAAATTTTTGAATGTCGAAGACTGGAAACGCAATGTTATAGCTATATCTGAAATCAAGTTGCCTAATCACATTAAATCTCGTGACAATAACTTTAGATATCGTTCCTAAGTTGAGTTTGAAAGAATACTTTGAGGAATCTAGTGTGGTTAGAAACTACGAAATTAGAAGTAATCATAAAATGGCCAGAGTCACACTACAAAATGACCAAAACCCATACTTATTAAGAAATTGCCCTTATTTATCAAAGTTACCAAAGTTAGCAAACAAGGGAAACTCACAAAAATACTTAGAAAACCCTGAGCAAAACATACCAAAAGTGAGCAAAATATAACTTCTTACCAAATAATTCCGCTCAGCTACGAAATCCAAACCCAAGATCGGAGAACTTCGTCGAGCTTATATCCAACGTCTGAACGCCTCTGCTGAATAGCTCCAAGAAAAACGACTAACCAGTGACTACAAAAATTTAACAGTAATGAGCTTTACAAACCCGCCCGAGATCCTATAGTGATCTAGTCGGTACAAACCAGTCTTTCATCCTTTTCAAATCAGAGGCATAGGTTAGAATCACTTTGATCTCACACATAAGGAAGTGGCTTATGAATAGCCTATTGAAAATCCGGTTCCAGCCGATATTCAGTTTCACAGCTGCCAGTAGTTTGTACAAAACGTACACTACGTCCGTGGTTGTTAAAAACAACGCTGAATCAACCAAAATATAAAACTTAATGAAGTTGTGCCCAAATAGGTGTAATTTTATGATCCAAGAAATCAGAAATGAGAACGTTTCTGTGGTTTGACTGTAGAAATCTATCTGAAGAGAGCTTTAGTAGAACGCTGTAACTTGACTTTGGACTGTCGAATGCTTCCTCAGTCATAAAGTACATTTGTCGTTAGGTCAGTAATAATTGGATCAACTCCGTTAGTGCAAGCACAATTCAGTGACTTTGGGCAGTGCCAGGTAGTCTCGATGAGCCAAAATGCTCAACCTATAGCCAATAGCTATGGGATTATTCTCTTGATCAGTTGAGTCAGATCATTACAAGTCCTTTGTAGTAATTGACACTTTAACCATGAGTGATTATTGAATGAAGAATTGTAAAGGTTATCAGGCAATGCTCAAAATTCATGAAAGCAATATCAAATATAGGTCTGTCATACACCCACGGTACATTGTGGCAAGGAAATAAGATGACCGTAATAGATTTCAATAGAAAACCGACTTGCAGATTGAATCCAATCAGTGCCAAGCAGACAAGGCTATCGAGCTTTGGCCCAAAGAAAAGTTCCACCCTAACCAAGAAGGCTTTATTAAATTCTGTACCAAAGCAATGGTAGCATATAGGTTTCGGCTAATTAGTATATGCCAAGTTTTTTTAGAATTTTATAGGTCACAAATTCGATACAGTTTCTTAAAGAAAATTCACACAGAGTAAATACGACGTGCCAACCTTTACCGCAGTATCAAGCAAGCCTTTAAAATCTACCATGTGGATAAACAATCCTAAGGTTTCAATGACGGATGCGACGCTTTCTAGTAAGCAACATAATCGCAATTATTATTATTGTCCCAGCCGAAAATTCTCCGTTCAACTCATATCTGTGACCATTGTCGAGCTACAAGTGAGGTCTAGTATTTACAGCGAGGAGCAAGATAGGCACCCCTCTTCCCGAATGCTGTACAAAAAAGAGCACGAAATGTACCAAAGAATACCTGCGTTGTTGTTCACACTGAGACCGCTCGTCCTAAAAATGTGACGAGTGACCAAAATAGATTTCGTTTATCCGACAAGCTTAAAAATTTATCAGCTCTGATAAGCCATGCACAACCATAGATAAGCCTGTCGGCAAACGTTGTGTTACGAGACCGAATAAAAACAAAATATAGTGTTGCTATTGGCTAAATGAGGGGAGAGGTTAACGATAAATATTCAACGACGAAAATGCCACAGAGAAATTAACTGAAACGAACATCAGACCGTGTTCCTTTCAAAGTTCCCCACTTGTCCTCGATGAATGCAAAAGTATCGCTGACTCCTGACAGCCTTCACCAGGAATAAATAGAATACAGGCACATTCGGACGAACGAAGCTGCCATACTAAAAATTGCCTTGACATTCAGCGTGTGGACGTCGTTGCTGAACGAGTTCTGTTCACCTGAAGTCAAAGTGATAAAAGTGAGTTGCCCGACCTCCCTCAAATTTACCAGTGTTGATAAGCACTGATAAGATAACAGGTTGTTATGGAAAAGCAACCTGCCAAACTGTAAGCAAAGCAAAACATTTGCAAACGTTGCACCGTTTGAGCTTTTAGCTCAAAATTATCACTGAGTCGAGGATAGAGTCATTGAAGTTGGCTATTCTCATTCAAGTTTGAGGCAAGTTACAAAATGGCGCTTACGTTGAGGACGAACTTTTTTGGTATACAAAAGGAAGGACAATTCTTTGAGCGAAGGATGGGAAACGACGTGTCGACCTTATTACCTGTACATATGCATATGGTTGACTCTCTCTGGGGGATTTCAGTGAATTATACCACCAAACTACAGAAGTACGCCACCCACAGGGGCCAACAAAAAACCCTGGCAAAGCTCGCCTGCTAAGCTAATCGATTCCCGGGAATAGGTGCACCGTTGCCTCGTCTTTAGAGTCGAGGATGCCTGGGTCGTATGGACACCGTTCAATAGCTAGCCGAACATGCAGCTGGTAAACCGTGTTGGCTATTGGAAGAGGTTTTGTTTTGGTTTCGCCCGAATCGAATAGAAAATTTTTTCTCTATTACACCAGAGTTATAACTAATACATGACCAACAAGCCTTAGCCGACTGTTTCGTAGCATTACTGCTAACAGCGGCGTGTGGAATGTCTGGCGTTAGTTCACCGCTGGCGACTTTATCGAACCGGGAAATCCCGAGAATGAGGCACACATGAAAACTTTCGAACTCATCCAGCTCATGAATGTGGCAAGCTTTCTGAGTAGGCTTCGTGCGCCGAGACCGTAATTTGACTTCCGACAGTTACAGAAGTTCTGAACATGCTGGATTGCCTTGATTCCTAAGTTATGACTTCTGTATTACAGGACCTACAACAGCTCGTATCTTTGTTTCCCGGTCACTTATTCGAAGTCTTATGTACACACCGGCTGCTTTGATTTGAGAAGGTAAAGACTGAAGCTATGATGTGGATTCCGCTAAAACTATCTGCATAATGCACCATTTACGATAATATGCGGGCGCATGGTCCTAATTATGTCAAGCGGTCAAATGCGCTAGCTATTATGTCACGCAGACAGTCCAGCTCGACTACTAAAATTTTGAATAGCCTAGCTAGGCTATGCGTTTGTCACCGACTGTCGACTTGGACTATGCTTTTGTCACGACGCGTTCAGATGACCCCCTATAACTTTCAAGATAGAGATTATTTTGTCCGCGAACATTACGTTTTACTATACGTATCTGAACAATGCACATACAGCGACATACTGCTTAAAACGTCATTAGTGTATTAATATATAACTTAGAATTAAAAATGCTATAGAACAAAATAACGCTATACTAATCAAAACAAATAAATTTTCTCCATTGATGGTTCAGCCGGACGCTTCGTTTGCCACGCAGAGCATAGCTAAACTCTCTGTTTGTCACATTAAGACTAGCTAAGCGATCAAAATGTACCATAGTAGTCCAGCTAAGCTATAGTTAGGCGAACTAGTTGAGTAGGACGCGTGACATAATTTGGCGCTCGCCCAAGCATCTTATCGCGAATGATGCATACCGTATCGTCAATGACTACTCCGTCGCTTTGTTTAAGCTCCCTCTGCCTTACCCAGCTACCGCAAACTTTAATAGACAAGCGTATGAAAATATATACAATTTTGTGTGACATATATAAGTGTCACACCCTTCTTCAAGATTACATAATCGAATCTTGATCATATTGGATGTTTCTAAGTCTCCGCTTATTGTGTTGCAAGATTTTTGTGCATTTATCACTAATGGCGCTTACGAATTAGCAAAATCCGTTTTTAATCTTAACTCAAGTACAAATCAGGTGCTATTGTCTCAAATGAAATAACGAATAACCAACTTATATCAAGCATTCAAAAGTGTTTATGAATCCCGATGATAGTCTAAACAGTATACCTGGATAGGGGTACTTTCCCTAAGAGAGAATACCTAGAACGATACCTTCTATTTTAGGCTAAAACTTATGGGAATGTCCGTGCTAATACCATCTATATCCAGTTTTGATTAAACGTCCTTAATGAAATGTTTCTTATGCGCCATACCCATATTATAGGTATTTCTAAATAATTCCTTCGGGAAGAGATAAAAAGCTTAAATTTATACTATTTTCTATGCCCAAATAGTACAAATTTTAATTTAGTCAAGCCCAGATTAGGCGCGATTTACTTCAAATTTGCAGTGCACATAATGTTTTTAGGTACTATCCAATGAGTTCATGGTGAAAGGATTTTATCTAAGGGTGTTATGACACTTGTTCTGTGTTTCGGTTAACGCCACCAAATGATCCATGGAAAAGTTTTGCATACAAAATCTTAACATACGTATGACATAAAGTGTGAAAGTTATAGGTAAGACAAAATTGCTTTCGTAATAAATATTTTACACACATCTTGTCATATCTTTTGTAAAGTATAACACATTTTATGAAACAATATATTTTGAATTATTGAAATTTTATCGTGTCAAAGATGTTTGTACTTAAAACGCCAACTTTTCGGTTGCAAAATGCAAAATTTAAAGGTTATTCGGTTTAGGTTTTAAAGCACCGTAGTAATATTTATCTTGTGACATTATTATTAAATATAAATTTATATACATTTCAGATTTACTCATACCTCTCCATCACTGTATTGTATTAATATGCCAAGCTATAAATTATATTACTTTCCGGTCCGTGGACGCGCAGACGCAATCCGTATGATATTCCATCATTCCGGTGTCGAATTCGAAGATCACGGTGTAGCAATGGATGAATGGGCTAAGAAAAAACCCCGTGAGTATGAGTACTTAGTAGATAATTCCGTACATACAGTGACCGGGGTCCTAAGTTCCAGAAGGTAGCCGGGTTCCGGGAGGATGCCCTCTGCCTCACGGAGGGGTGTACGGGCGGTCGGCGTGCGAATAATCAAATATGTTTTATTTGTATTTTAGCTCATGTATTTGCTCTGTTGCAACTTAATATATACAATAGGCAGCAGTACATTAACGCAGTTCGTTGCATAGCGTGCGTTAGGCCTCGTGATGCTATTGGGTGGCGCTGCGGGAAGCGTTAAGGATCAAAGCAACAGCGTCGTCAGAGCTCAGCGGCTAGCGAGCGCAGCCTTAAAACTGCTCGAATTCAACTCGCCGTGCCGGTAACAGTTTCTTCAATTCTAGTCGCAATGCAAACCAATTCTTGAATTAAAAAGGTTAGAGAAAAGCCATGAAACTGGGTATTGATTCGACTGTCACACAATTTTTGAACTTCCAAAAAAGCCTTTAATAGTTTCTGTTACCTAGGCTAAACCCAATTGTTATAATTTATTAAAGTTTTAGCAAATATTTATTTGGCAAGCGACGTACTATACGAACTTTTTTGGAAAGCATCGACAAAATAAACATTGAAATTTTGTAATTTTTTTGGTATGAAAAGAATTCCAACTCTCGAAAAAATAATTATATAATTGTTGCTATATATCTAGGGCGATGCTAACGATAATAACTGTCTTAAATTTTAGCAAATAATAATTTTCGAAAAGCCCGCGATAAAGAAATTCTTGAAAATAACGAAAAATGTACACTCAAATTTAAAGAAATCATTCTGGTGCGAAGTCAGAAAATCTGAACAATTAATATGCAAAATTTTATTAGTAGGTTCAGTCAATTTATTTGTTTCTGTAATTGTGTAAAACCATTAACTTAAAGCGTTTCGCAAAATCTTTACTTGAAATCTATTGAATTTATTATTTTAATGAGACAATAATATTTTATTACAGCATTTTTATTATATAAAAGCTCAAAATTAGAGAATGTCTTTTTCAAATTTGTGCGCCACCTTTTTTGTGGTATTAATATCATTTTTCTAATAATGAACAATCAATCATTATGCATAAAATATTAAACCTTAAACGGGCCTCCTTCAGAATATATAGTTATTAAATTTAAAAATTGAACGCAGCGTTGGAATAATTTAGCAATTTTCAAAAAATAATGCAGATGCTATAAGTTTTGGTAGAAATATTGCAAAATTTTGATTCTTGTTATATTTAGATATGCACCGACTATACACACTAGGAGAGAGCAGAGCGTTCAGACAAACACTGGGAACTTTGGATCAATATCCGGGCTTCCGCTGTTCAAGTTACAATTACCACCAAGTGCTTTCACAAGCGTATTCACAGGCCTTATTTAATAGACACAAACCTCAACTGTAGACGGAAGTTCTGGATGACTAATGTTTATCATAAGCTAATCCAACCGTCACATCTCTTTTCCTTCTGCTGTATCGATCAAGTTAGCATTTAAGATACAAACTGTGTTTTTAGATACACCGTTTGGATTTATGCCAATTCTTTGCGTAGACGACAAATGTTACGCTGAAGCGACACCAATTGCCCGATATGTTGGAGAAAAATATGGTAAGTACACAGAATTACTTATACATAAAATAAGTCTGGTGATTAAGGACTGGAGGGTAGACGACAAATGTTACGCTGAAGCGACCCTAATTGCCCGACATGTTGGAGAAAAATATGGTAAGTACACAGAATTCCTTGCACAAAAAATAATTCTGGTGATTAAGGACTTTAGGGTAGACGACAAATGTTACGCTGAAGCGACCCCAATTGCCCGATATGATGGAGAAAAATATGGTAAGTAAAGCAGAATTCCTTGTACAAAAAATACGTCGGTGATTAAGGACTGGAGGGTAGACGATAAATGTTACGCTGAAGCGACCCTAATTGCCCGATATGTTGGAGAAAAATATGGTATGTACACAGAATTCCTTGTACAAAAAATAAGTCGGTGATTAAGGACTGGAGTGTAGATGACAAATGTTACGCTGAAGCTACCCCAATTGCCCGATATGTTGGAGAAAAATATGGTAAGTACACAGAATTACTTGTACATAAAATAAGTCTGGTGATTAAGGACTGGAGGGTAGACGACAAATGTTACGCTGAAGCGACCCCAATTGCCCGATATGTTGGAGAAAAATATGGTAAGTACACAGAATTGTTGTACAAAAAATAAGCCTGATGATTAAGGACTGGATAGATGTAGTTTTCAGGAATTTTGGTTCTAACCAGCATCGAGGTCGTGGTATACAGTATTCGATCGGCAAGTATAGAATGGAAATGGAATTGAACGTAAATGGAAATAATTTAAATTTTCACATAAATTATTTCAATATCGAAAAAAATATTCTTAACCCATAAAAGGATCAACAATTTGTTCGGTTTTTTAGAAGTTACCAATCTCTTTCTTTGAGATTTAGAATAGAATTTGTGTCATTAAACACGGCGCTAAACATTCTAATTCATTCTAAATAGGCATTTCCATGACTTAAAATGAAAGATTCTGAGTTATTTTCATGCGATTTTAACATTGTGTAATTAATTAATTATTCAGCGTTTAAAAAGTTCTGTTTCATGGCACCGGTCGTCACCACAGTATTCATCCAAGGGCAGTGAAAAATCATTCAATGGCCCGGCAATATTTTTGGTTTCTTTGCTAAGCGAGCTTTTATATCAAGCACCCTCCTGAATTCGGATTGAAAAGATCAATTGATATCCTACGCCGGCAGAAAGATGAGAAACATGACATGACGAAGGTGACGATGATTTATTGCTTTCGAAAATTATTTATTTATCACTAAAACACTTACGTCTTTGCATATGTATACATTATTTAGGGCTTGGAGGCAGAACAGCGGAAGATAAACTTTTCATGGATTCCATCTGTGATGCGACGACGGATATTATGTTGGCAATGCTGAAGCCAACATATGCGATGACGCCTGAGCAAAGGGTAATTATGTGAAAAATTACATCAAATCGTTATAATAATTTTATAAAATACAGCACGACAACATAAAAAATGCTTAAATATAAATTGGATGTGTATGAGTTAATGTTTTTTTTGAAAAATGTTGCCTAGATTTCAGAACACAGATTCATAATTTCAACATGGTATTTGACCAGAATTTCGGACACATGTAAATTGAAGACTGTAACCAGGGTTTGACCGGCTTAGCTGCAATGAAGATATATGTTAAATCCGAGGTTCCGGGAGGTATCCAGGATTGGATCGGTTTTCTATTTCCATGTGACTTTTTATATAGAGTAGGTTTAGCAAATCAGACATCACAATTAATGTTAAATTAGTCACTAAATTAATAATGAAATAACCGTAAAAAATTTCCATAGATGGCATATAAATATGGAAATAATCCCAAGTATAGAGAAAATTTCCATTTCCCTCTGGAAATAATTTTTGTTTAATTCATAAAATTTTCGCAATTTGTCCTTGATTATAGAATTTGCTGATGTTTTTGTTAGGCATTTTAGAATAGACTATATTTTATTAACCATGGCGCACAAGGATTTGAATTAGTAGCTCCACTCTGAAACGTAGTTCAATATTAGCACATATCTTGATGCCAGAATAGATAGATGAGTTATCTCAAGGCGTCCCTTTGTCATGGGTCCGGGTCACATCTGGCAAACAGGTTCCTGCTACTACACCTACACGCAAAACCTAATTCTATGATTCCAGCTCGAAACGTACGAACTACGTATAAGCGTATCTGTATTCTGGTCAAGATTGTGAACTCGCCTCGTAACCATTTAATACTGCGAGATATCAACCAATATTAATACTATTTGCATTTACAAGATACGAAAAATGACTTGACCACTTTACTGTGCAAAAAAACAAAACGAAATCTTACGGATTATTAGTACTGCGAGGCATGAATCAACCTTTCGCCTAATATTTACGCAGAAAGATTTTGATTTATTTTACATATTGTTCTTAATAATTATGTGCGTAAGGCACAAACGTACTAAACTTTTGTAGTTCATGCCTAAAGGCGTTACCACAGATAGAATTCCAGCCAAATGCAGTGAAAAATGGCTCAATAGCTCAATAGCAATAATTCTGGCTGCTTTGCTAGGGCCTACGTTTATGTTTAGTACCACGGATTCTCTCTGGAACCTAGAGCCGGGCTTGCATCTCAGCTGCTGGTAGAAGTCGGAACCCGTGACTGAATGTAACTATGGTTATTGGATGGCGCTGCCCGTTCGGTGATGGAATGTCTAGAAATAACGGTATAGGCCAGCAGTTATAATCAAGGTGACGAAGTAGGATTCGCCGAGGACCAATAATTACAAAAGTGTGACAGTTAAACATTGTTAAAACTTTAGCAGTTTGTAGCATTGGCAAACTGTTATAACTGAAAAAATTTCATGAATATTTTTATGGATTGGAAGTTATGATTTTGATAATTTGTACGAATAAAAATTCTTTATACTGTTTTAATATATTTAAATTATTTTTATATTTAAATTTTTAAATGTAAGTATTATAATTTATTGTTAGCTATTCGAAAAAATTATTCAACTTTATGACATATCTTAATGTCTTCCATTTTGGAATTTTTCCTGCTTTTCAAAACGCCGCAAAAAAATTTTAAGCTGATCACTTATTTTAATGACGTTTAGTGGTTTACTATTATTAATATTATGTGGTTATTTCGCACGCATGAAGCTTGAAAAAGCTCGCTTGGTAAATGTACGATTATGAATACCTTCAAATAATACGATACCCGGTTGCTAAATTGGTTGTGAAATCAGTTGTTGTCTATAGAAGAAGAAAGGATCTAAATGTTAACCTAACTATAAACATAAGTATATATGCATATAGGCGATACAAAAAATTGATACGTGCAATAGCAAGTATCAAATATGGTTAAATTCTCCATAAGTTGAGTTTAGGAAAACAATTATTGACTTGTTAAAATATAAAATTTACGCTGTTTTATACAACCTCAATGTGCACGATTAGGTCACACAATTGTAGGCAAAATAAATTTTACAAGAATCCACAAATCAGTTATGAAAAACGTCCTTAATTTATAAATCGCTGTATATCATAGGAGAAAGACAATCACAATTTCTAAATCTACACAATATTGCATTGTTTAAAATTTACAGCAATACCCAGTATGATATTATCTGTTGGTTTATACTGATCCGATTTTTCCCAAAATTATTCCAATTGCTGATTCATCAGCTACTGTGAAATTACGTTTCGCCCAAACACTATAACATGTTTCTTACTCATAGCAATTGAATAGATTTAACATTTCTTTGTTCCAACAATATAACAACTGCATATTTATAGTTGATAATCGTTCTTTTTTACTATCCGAGCAACTGAACCTAGTTATAGTTGCAATGTAATAGCGAGAGGATTACCAGGTAATTTTTAATAACTATTTTGTCTTTTAGAAATATGAGAATAACTAAATAAAATACATTAATATAATGTATTTTACTAAGATATAACTATAAACTGAATAAGTTTTAATATATTTATATATTGCCACTTTTAGCGTGCCTATTTTGCGGGCAAAAAAGCAGAATTTGCTGAGCTGTTCCGTTTTATCGAGCGACAGCTGAGCAATCACTCCGGCCCATTCCTTACGGGATCGTCAGTAAGTGAATTTAGCTTTCGATTTTTTGTACATTTTAACTTTTAGCAAAACAGCAAAATTTCTGAGTTGTTTCGTTTTTATCGAGCGACAGTTGAGCAATCGCTTGGGTTTTTCCTTACCCGATCTTCAGTAATTTAACTTAGTTTTCCAGTTTTCTCAAATATATGGTTTTCCCAAAATTTTATTAAATAAATTTACAAAGCTATGCAACTTAGAGTCGTGGTGTTCTTAGGTGCGAAGACAAAATTAAAAACTATTCTACTAAATACAACAAAAACTTTACTTCGGCACGACCCTGAGAGATGTAGTTTTCGAAGAAACATTTTATTTCATTTTAGTCCATATTTCATATATTTTCATATTTCATATATTTTGGTCCATTTTGGTCCATCATTTTGGTGCAACTTTTAAAAACTTATTTCTCTCACATTTTAACGCGCTATTAAATGTGTTTGAAATAAGAGATATAATGGCAGTTATTTCATCTCAGTATTATTTAAACAAAAACAAGATGCTTCGCTGGGTTCACACTCAGATATATACAATATAATCCTGTTTGTCAACTGCAATGTTTTATAAAAGCTAAATATTCGGCTGACAACAACTTACTTACCACTCGGGGAGGGGGGTGCACTGGTGGTCATGCCCCCTTCGCTAGTTTGATGTTGGTGTTACCCCCTTCCCAGTTTACAACTGCAACAATTTTTTCAACTTGTCGTCGTTAAATTACAACGTTGAGTTGACATCCCATAATAAGTGGGTTCCCACCCCAGTTGAAATTTTCTGGTTACACCCCATCGGTGAGGGCAGAGCATCAGTGCATCTACAGCTGAGTTGCCCCTGTTCTATTATTTTATACCCAGTATTACTTTGATTTAAGCTTAGATAATCGAGATAGGCATAGTTTTATTCTTCGTAAGTTGTGCTAATCGGCTTTGACAGTTGGCATTTATATATTATTATTGTTGTTGTTGTTGCTTTTGTAGGTCGTATGGGCTGACTTTATTTTGTACGGATACTGGAATATTTGCGTTCATTTTATGGCAAACGATGTATTCGATCAAACACCGAGTATTAAAAAACACTACACGGCGATGACTCAAATGCCAACCATGAAATCGTTTATAGAGAAAACCAAAAGTGTTCCAACGTATCCGTTCTGAACATATCTGAATTTTTATACTGAATGAAGAAACAAAAAAGATACAAATCATTTACAGTTTTACACAGTGATTGTCACCGTTTCAGATAAGATATTGACTTCTCAGATTTTTAAAATTTGCGCAGCCAAACCAAAACAAAAGCGGCCCCAAAATATTCAACCTAAATATCTGATTTTTTTATTACTGAATCAAGACACAAAAAAAGATACAAATCATTTACAGTTTTTACACAGTGATTTTCTTACTTGTTTTTAACCAGGAAAATTTCTACAATTTTTAAAAATTTGCGCAGAAAACCAAAACTGTTCCAACATATCCGTTAACTTTGAACATATCATATCAAATTTAATGAAGACACAAAAAAGATACAGATCATTTCAGTTTTACACAGTGATTGTCACTCGTTTAGGATAAATTTACTTTCACAATTTTAAAAATTTGCGCAGAAAACCAAAATTGTTCCAACATATCCAAACCTCTAACATATCCAGTTTGAATGAAGACACAAAAAAGATACAAATCATTTACAGTTTTACACAGTGATTGTCAATCGTTTAGGATAAATTTACTTTCACAATTTTAAAAATTTGCGCAGAAAACCAAAACTGTTCCAACATATCCATTCTGAACATATCTGTATTTTTATACTGAATGAAGACACAAAAAAGATACAAATCATTTACAGTTTTACACAGTGATTGTATATCGTTTAGGATAAATTCAATTACTTCACAATTTTAAAAATTTGCGGTTAAATGAGACGTTCAGAAAGAAAACCGAAATGTTTCCAACATATCCGTTCTGAACATATCTGAGTTGTAATACTGAACGAAGAAACAAAAAATATACAAATCATTTGCAGGTTTACATAGTGACTGTCAATCGTTTAAGATAAATTTACTTTCACAACTTTAAAAATTTGCGGCACAATGAGAAGTTCAGGAAGAAAACCAAAAATGTTCCAACATATCCGTTCTGAACATGTCTGAATTTTTATACAAAACGAAGAAACAAAAAATTATACAAATTATTTACAGTTTTACATAGTGATTGTCAATCGTTCAAGATAAATTTACTTTCACAATTTTAAAAATTTTCGGGTCAATGAGACGTTCAGGAAGAAAGGCAAATTTGTTCCAACATATCCGTTCTGAACATATCTGAATTGTTATACTGAACGAAGAAACAACAAATATACAAATCATTTATATACAGTTTTACATAGTGATTGTCAATCGTTTAGGATGAATTTACTTTCAGAATTTTAAAAATTTGGGGGTCAATGAGACGTTCAGGAAGAAAGGCACATTTGTTAAAACATATCCGTTCTGAACATATCTGAATTGTTATACTGAACGAAGAAACAACAAATATACAAATCATTTATATACAGTTTTACATAGTGATTGTCAATCGTTTAGGATGAATTTACTTTCAGAATTTTAAAAATTTGGGGGTCAATGAGACGTTCAGGAAGAAAGCCAAATTTGTTCCAACATATCCGTTCTGAACATATCTGAATTGTTATACTGAACGAAGAAACGACAACTATACAAATCATTTACAGTTTTACACAGTGATTGTCAATCGTTTAAGATAAATTTACTTTCACAATTTTAAAAATTTCCGGGTCAATGAAACGTTCAGGAAGAAAACCAAAATTTGTTCCAACATATGCGTTCTGAACATATCTGAATTGCTATACTGAACGAAGAAACAAAAAATATAAAATAAAAAAAAATGACTATTTACACTATTACACAGTGATTGTCAATCGTTTAGGATAAATTTACTTTCACAATTTTAAAAATTTGCGCAGAAAACCAAAACTGTTCCAACATATCCGTTCTGAACATATCTGTATTTTTATACTGAATTAAGACACAAAAAAGATACAAATCATTTACAGTTTTACACAGTGATTGTATATCGTTTAGGATAAATTTACTTTCACAATTTTAAAAATTTGCGGTTAAATGAGACGTTCAGAAAGAAAACCGAAATGTTTCCAACATATCCGTTCTGAACATATCTGAGTTGTAATACTGAACGAAGAAACAAAAAATATACAAATCATTTACAGATTTACATAGTGACTGTCAATCGTTTAAGATAAATTTACTTTCACAACTTTAAAAATTTGCGGCACAATGAGACGTTCAGGAAGAAAACCAAAAATGTTCCAACATATCCGTTCTGAACATGTCTGAATTTTTATACAGAACGAAGAAACAAAAAATTATACAAATCATTTACAGTTTTACACAGTGATTGTCAATCCTTTAAGATAAATTTACTTTCACAATTTTAAATTTCCAAAAAACCAAAGTGTTCCACATATCCATTTCTATCTTTTCTAGACAAAAAAGATACAAATCATCAGTCACAGGATGTCAATCGTTAGGATAAGTTTACTTAAAATTTCGCATTAATGCGCATTTCAGGGAGAAAACCAAAAGTGTTCCAACGTATCCGTTCTGAACATATCTGTATTTTTATACTGAATGAAGACACAAAAAAGATACAAATCATTTACAGTTTTACACAGTGATTGTCACTCGTTTAGGATAAATTTACTTTCACAATTTTAAAAATTTGCGGTTAAATGAGACGTTCAGAAAAGAAAAACCGAAATGTTTCCAACATATCCGTTTCTGAACATATCTGAGTTGTAATAAACTGAACGAAGAAACAAAAAAATATACAAAATCATTTACAGATTTACATAGTGACTGTCAATCGTTTAAGATAAATTTACTTTCACAACTTTAAAAATTTGCGGCACAATGAAACGTTCAGAAGAAAACCAAAAATGTTCCAACATATCCGTTCTGAACATTTCTAATTTTTATCAGAACGAAGAAACAAAAAATTATACAAATCATTTACAGTTTTACACAGTGATTGTCAATCCTTTAAGATAAATTTACTTTCACAATTTTAAAAATTTGCGGGTCAATGAGACGTTCAGGAAGAAAGCCAAATTTGTTCCAACATATCCGTTCTGAACATATCTGAATTGTTATACTGAACGAAGAAACAACAAATATACAAATCATTTATATACAGTTTTACATAGTGATTGTCAATCGTTTAAGATAAATTTACTTTCACAATTTTAAAAATTTGGGGGTCAATGAGACGTTCAGGAAGAAAGGCAAATTTGTTCCAACATATCCGTTCTGAACATATCTGAATTGTTATACTGAACGAAGAAACAGCAAATATACAAATCATTTATATACAGTTTTACATAGTGATTGTCAATCGTTTAGGATGAATTTACTTTCAGAATTTTAAAAATTTGGGGGTCAATGAGACGTTCAGGAAGAAAGGCAAATTTGTTCCAACATATCCGTTCTGAACATATCTGAATTGTTATACTGAACGAAGAAACAACAAATATACAAATCATTTATATACAGTTTTACATAGTGATTGTCAATCGTTTAGGATGAATTTACTTTCAGAATTTTAAAAATTTGGGGTCAATGAGACGTTTAGGAAGAAAGCCAAATTTGTTCCAACATATCCGTTCTGAATATATCTGAATTGTTATACTGAACGAAGAAACGACAACTATACAAATCATTTACAGTTTTACACAGTGATTGTCAATCGTTTAAGATAAATTTACTTTCACAATTTTAAAAATTTCCGGGTCAATGAAACGTTCAGGAAGAAAACCAAAATTTGTTCCAACATATGCGTTCTGAACATATCTGAATTGCTATACTGAACGAAGAAACAAAAAATATACAAATCATTTACACTATTACATAGTGATTGTCAATCGTTTAGGATGAATTTACTTTCAGAATTTTAAAAATTTGCGCAGAAAACCAAAACTGTTCCAACATATCCGTTCTGAACATATCTGTATTTTTATACTGAATTAAGACACAAAAAAGATACAAATCATTTACAGTTTTACATAGTGATTGTATATCGTTTAGGATAAATTTACTTTCACAATTTTAAAAATTTGCGGTTAAATGAGACGTTCAGAAAGAAAACCGAAATGTTTCCAACATATCCGTTCTGAACATATCTGAGTTGTAATACTGAACGAAGAAACAAAAAATATACAAATCATTTACAGATTTACATAGTGACTGTCAATCGTTTAAGATAAATTTACTTTCACAACTTTAAAAATTTGCGGCACAATGAGACGTTCAGGAAGAAAACCAAAAATGTTCCAACATATCCGTTCTGAACATGTCTGAATTTTTATACAGAACGAAGAAACAAAAAATTATACAAATTATTTACAGTTTTACATAGTGATTGTCAATCGTTTAAGATAAATTTACTTTCACAATTTTAAAAATTTGCGGGTCAATGAGACGTTCAGGAAGAAAGCCAAATTTGTTCCAACATATCCGTTCTGAACATATCTGAATTGTTATACTGAACGAAGAAACAACAAATATACAAATCATTTATATAGTTTTACATAGTGATTGTCAATCGTTTAGGATGAATTTACTTTCAGAATTTTAAAAATTTACGGGACAATGAGTTGTTCAGGAGGAAAACCAAAAATGTTCCAAGATGTTAGCTCTGAAACATATCTATACCGGACAAACAAAAATATAAAAATCATTTGTCATATTAAAATAGTCACTATTAGCCGTTATGGCATATGACATTGTTTTCAGATTTGTAAGCTTTTTTCAGCTGAATAATAACATTTTCACACCAATGTTATTCAGTGTGATAACCTAATTCGTTATTCAACGAAGTATAGTATCATCTTGGGATATGAGAATTTGTACGAAGAGACCTTATGTTGTCCCCTCTATAGAACGAACATATTCAGTGACCTATAAATAGATCAGTGAACAAAGAAAATATAATACCAATATTAGGAAACTGGAATCTCTTTAGATATTGGTATAAACGCCTCAAGCCGCCTGAAACTGTACATATAATGAAAACCAGAGTTTCAGATGCACAATCGCTAAATTAGAAGTAAAAGTTCATGAATCGTCATACCACGCGTAAACGCAGGGTCATTCAAACCCGATGCCCAACTGAATCTTGAAACTTATATCGTATAATTTGCTGTGACTCCAGACTGTGGCCTTAACCTATTCATGCATTATTTAAGCGTTTACTAAATATAATGTTGAATAAACGTTAGCTGCGTCAGTGGATTGAACCCGGGTCATTTGGTTTCGAACCCGTACACAAGCCACTAAGCTATTTCGAAGCTGTTGTTCGATTCCTTTTAGGAGGCTTTCAAATTGACCGCATAGCAACATGTGTGCAGCCGTACGGTACACACTAAATTTAGCAAGCGCAACGTTTCGCCATGCGCGTTGGGACTACTGCGCATGAAAGTATTAAAATGTTGTAAGTCCGCCAAAATCTCATACATTGATAAATCCAAACCTGCCTAAAAGCTTTTTCAGCTTGCGTCCATTCGTATGTTATATAACATATCACATGTGATATAATACTATGCTACAACTATGTTACAAGCTAGTTGTAGCATGCCTTGTCGTGCATTGAGAGATTTGTTGCATATGTGTACGGTTGTTTAGCTAACTCGTTCAAGCTCGTGCTATCTCACCTGTTTAATGTCATCCCAGCCCGATTTGATTTTGTTACAGAAACCTGAGGCATTGTCATTTTCATTACAAATTTACAGTATAAGATAATATACACGAATCTGGACTATCCTGGAATTTGGCTACCCTTAATTTGGACAATGTTAAGAACATTTCGATGATATAGCATGTAACCCATAGGTATAACCAGTTTAAAAAATTTTACTAAATACCGTTCTTCGTAGATTTGTTATATTATAAAAAATATTCGGACTATGCCTATTTACAATAAAATTTTACACTTTTTTAACATCAGTAATTAAAAGTTGGCGTTGAATCTATTTGAGGTAAATTTCTAAAAAAAATCGAGCAATGCTGTTTTAAAACATTCGCAAAACTACCCTTCATGCCCAGAGTTGAATTCGTAACATGATTGTTGCGTTAATTTGGTACTGCCCCATTAGCTTTGTAATTTAAAATAACTAATTTAGCAAAACAAATATGTATGTATATTCAGACTACGGCAAGTTCTAGTTTAATATTTTTTGCTACGTAAATGTAAAAATTTTGCCCACAAAGTATGTTCATTTAGTCAGATGGCCATGGATAATTTTTTTACGCTAGAATATATATTTCTTAATTCAAATATCCGTGTCAATTGTATTGTTTGCAATGTATTAAATGCACCAGTTAATTTATATATACTGAAGCACCTCGTTCTATGAGTTGTAATAAATAAAGCGTACTTAAATTTAAAATTTTGTAAATATAAAGTTACAAAGATATACAAGTAAAATAGCAAAAATTAAAAAAACAAGCGCCAAAACCATTAATATATCACTAACTATGTAATTAATTATTATTCCTTATTACTACAGTTGAGCTTTTATTGCACTAAATTCGGATAAATACGTTATTTTTGTACCGAAACCACATCTTTATTGAAAGATAACTTATTATAATATTTTGTAGAAAAAATAAAGTCTCCTAGTTAGACCTTTTACTACTTTTCAAAAGAATTCATCAATTCCGATCATTCATCAATCCGGTGTCGTATGAAATTCCTTCCACTGTCCAATTCTATCCCCCCCTTGCTGACTGCGTTAAAGTTACCTGGGCGTGCAAAAATTCCCCCCGTGCAAAATTTTCCCGCTGGCTAATAACAATTATTGTGTTGCTAAATAATTATTGTATTTCTTCATGGGGGAAATTTATCATATAACACCTCAACAAATTGCAGTGAAGCTGTAATTTCAGCGAATTGATCGCAACACCTGTGAATTTATAATTCTCGCGACTGTGGTGTATATGCTGTGGCCTTTTGGTTCTCTACGGCTCTTGGAGAAAATCTAAAAGCTATTTCGTTCGATACCAGTAGCATGCGACATCATCTTTACCACTGCCTAGAAAATTGGAAACTGGAAAGTTTTCCGCGAGACAGTCAGGTGAAGCGTCCACGAATTCAAACCATGATCTTTGATTATTGATAAGAAGAGTATGAAAGCTTAAAACAACAATCGGAAAAACCAGTTGTTCATGTAGAAATTTATTAGCCAGGGGGATAATTTTGCACGGGGGGAATTTTTGCACGCCCAGGTAACCTTAACGCAGTCACCAAGGGGGAAAGAATTGGACGGGGAAAGAATTTCATACGACACCGGCCATACAAACGAATTTCCGTTATTACTATATTCGTCTTGGATTTAATATATGTTTTATTTACATACCTAGGGTTTAGAGTTTCTATTTGATTGTTTGGTTTTTTCAAAAATCCAATCCCAATCTTAATGACAGTTTGGAATTAACCGACCAAGGCGGTTTGTATTAATTAGAATTGTATAAACATTTTTTCACACAATCACCTTCGAATGGTTTTTCCACATGTTGGAGGTTATCACCTATTCTACGAGTATCTATCTGTAAGAGAATAGATACCCACGTTACATTTAAAAGAGATATTACTGTGGTTTCAAACTAATAAAAATTGAAGCAACGCCGAAAGTGGCAAAAGGTTTGGTTGTAATTGAACGCCTCATTTACATTAGAAAATATAGGTAGCGTTCGAGCTTTGTTCTCTTTAGACCTGCGGATTTGATATAGAGACTGACATTTTTCTGAGAATTTTGATTACTAATGTAACAGGACCGTTCCAGCCCGTTACGTACTTTTGCCGGTTTTGATGTTAAAATCGCTTACTTATGCCCCTAATTGACCACGGTCACAATGTGTTGTTTTATAGTACCTCAGTGCACACCTGTGAGGCTTGCGGATATTTCAGTCACGAAAGGATAATAATAATACTAATGTTGTATGATGCCATGGTCATTTTGTACCATCGTCTCGTTTATTAACCTTTTGCTAACTCGCTTATTAATGCTTTGTTAACTAATACCTAGTGCCTATTTTGTTTATTCCTTTTGTTGCATATGTACCTATTATGCTTTGCTGTTGCATATTTAACGTCCATGATATGTAGGCTATCATTTGAATCTTAGCTGAAACATTCTAGGCGGAATGGTGGGGAATCGGCCTAGTTTTCAGTTTGACGGGAGTTTGGTTCGGAGCGAGCCGAGACTGGGTTTTACTGATCGTACGAACCCCTCGGAACTCGACTAGTCGCCCAGCTACATTGGGACTTCGCGGTCATGACCGTCCGGGGATACGAGGCCATCGATTACTCAAGTTAAGCCATTGGCCCGCTAGGGATCAGAACCAAAAGTATCAATTTTACTTGGGCTGGACAATACATGCTGCTATGGTCGCGCGTAATACACGTAGCGGAAACAACGAAAAAGCTAAAAGCTTAAACTAATGGAGATCAGGGGTACGGTTGTTGCCGAGTATTCGGAAACGACGGCTGCCGGGCCTGTTTGTCGACCCGTAGCCGATTAGCGGATCAGATTTCGGGCAACCTTCCCGAAGAATTTTTGATAGGGCGTTTTACGGGCTTTCTGATAAAGCCAAAATACCTCAAATCGCACGCGGATCTAACCGTAACATTAAGCAGCGAAACACGTCGGAGTTGAACCAACAACGTTACGTACGCTAAGTTTGGTTGTTGGTAGTGGCTTGGGATACGCGTATTTATGTATATAGATATGTATATATGTATGTAGGTATATAGCTGATTTCAACTCTCCCTGCGTCTTTTCTCGCCCCCATCGCACGAATCCCATAATTTGTGTCCTCTGTGTCAAGCCCAATGTCCGAAACCTCCATGTTTGGTCAGTGGTTCCAACCGATTTCGTTGAATCGTCACTTTTGGGACCGCTTATTTTTTTGCGAACCAGGCCACTTTCGATGGAACCGGTCATCTCGAAAAACAACATGTGCCACCGGACAACCAAAGAACACCCACGGCTTTGACTGTGCCTTATAATCCGCCAGAGGGCGGCCGCTGAAACTCCCGCTTCGTGCAATGGCATCTAAAATTGCCTGACTAGTGCCATGGTAACCGACCCTTTCTTTCATCATTACGTAGCCCCTCTATTTGGGCATCTTACGAGCCCAAGCGAACCTCGATCCGACCAGCCACCACCCTGCTATGGTATTTGCCCCTCTGTTTTTGCGGCCATTTCATAACGCACTACGAAAACTGACATGAATTCCTGTCGGTGTTGCACCCTTTTGTACCTGATCCCCGACCCCTCACTTATTTTACTCGCCTACTCTCGGCAAGTATAACGATATACTGCGGGCCTCCGCCCCACGTCCCGCTAGCCCGCCTCAGCCCGTCAAAGTGCCCCTAGTTTGGAATACCAGCTCAAGATGGGCACAAAATATCTGAAACTTTATTTCCGACTCGAAAGTGGGCAAACCGACCCTCATTATGGTCGCTTTGTCAAGCCATTCTCAAATATACCCGGCGGGTCTCCGTCCTCCCACCCGTTAACCCGGTACGGCAACCTTCGTCAAGACTCTCCCTATCACAGCCGTTTTAACACTTTTTCAATTTTGACGCGCGGGACAGGCGTGTCGTCACTCATTTGAATCGCCCAGCCGTGGCGAGTCCAACGGTACCGAGCGGGCGTGGTTCTGCCCAGCCGTTAGGGCGGGAGAGCCCGCCTGAGTCCCCTATACTATTATATGTACATCGACCCTATCGGGTCTGGCCCCAATACTGCGTCTACCCCCTCGTGTTTGGTGTCATTCGACCCCGTTTTTCGTCCTTGGAATGAATCTGACCCCAACCCATTGAAATTCCCTCAGGAACCCCCTGTTCCACCCCTTCCCGTGTCCCTCTGTTTTTCTCTCTCTTTTTTCTCTCTTTCTACTTCTTTTGTTGTTTTATTTCCTTTCCTTCTTTTCTTCGCCCCGACTGAACTCATGGCAGTAGCTCGCGTTTGTACTGCCGCCTTGTCCTTGCCGAACAAACGACCAACGCCGGAAATGTCGACGAGGACAACAGAGGACACCAAGACAACGGCCAGAGAAAAAAAACATATATACGCCTGTATATATTTATCATATATATAAAATTTATATATTTCAGAGTTATATCGATATGTATTATATAGATAAATAGATGTGCGGAGGTGAGCAAGGGGGTAGGTTTGGGGACTAAAGTGGCCCCCAGGAGACCCGGCCGAGGGTGTCTTCCAGGTGAACGCTCCCTGGGTGGATGCCACGTTCCCGACCAAAATGTGGGTCCTGTCCGATGACCCACGCCCCCCTGGCAAGCTGCAAAGGTGACATTGTGAGCTGGAAATAATGAAAAGGCAACTTTAATTGACGTACTGAGGTGTCCTCATGATTGAGAACCATCCCTCTTATCGTGACTAGTTGGTCGGCGTATCGGGCGACAAAGACAGCAGCAGAAGAAAGCAGCATATGGTGCTGTAGCCGGCTTGACATATTAGCAGGATATAACGTGCAAATTCATCGGATTACGAGATCAATTGCGATGTCTTCAAGGATTGTGCGAAAGATCGATCCTTGCTTGCCTTCAAGTCATTACGATCGACGCAACGTGATTGATCCAAGCAACGAGGAAACGGTTAAATAACACAACTATAAAGAACAGAGGGCTTACTAATGACCAGCGAAACAAGGATTGATCGCCCGCGCAACCAAACCTCTTGATAAATTGGTTCGTCGTCCGGCTTATCTAGAGAAAAAAGGAAACGAATACATTAGCATGCACATCTGGGGAACGAAATCGTTATGAGAAAGGAGATCGAGATCACAGATGGTTGACCTCCGACTATTAGGGGGGTGCAAATTTGATGTCGGCGATTTCGATTGAAGCCGAGTCTCTTTAAGGACAACGATGGTTTACGGTAGCTGTCACCTTAAGCTTCCGGAAAATTTTCCGATTGGATATCGTGGCCAAACCCCAAGAAAAGTGGGCGAGCTCAACAACCAACGACGACTGGATGGCGACAAGATCGCTATCCCAAAATACGGCCAAAATGTTTGAGGTCGCGAGCGACACTCTGAATCGGGGAATTAGTCTGACTTCGGCTGCGTGGAGTTCGGTCGACTTTACTGACCGGCTCCAACGCTTACCCTTTTCATTATTTTTACGCGGTTGTCGCGTGGATTGTAGCTCGATCGGTTTTCCTGTTTCTCTTTTGATTTGACGGCTCAGCCGTATTGGTTATGGGACGTATCTGTCTAGAGGCTTGGGTGGACTTGGTCCCCCAAGGCCAAATGAAAGACAGATCCTGGTCTGTCGTATGTTGGCAGAGGGCCCTTTAAACTTCATATTTCATGGTAGCCTACTGTCGAGTCCATTTTTTCCGTCCGCCTTTCGGCAAAGTTCTCCCCTCTCCCGGATGAGCTACGTCTAGTGTTACCTGGAATCTATCACCAAGGTCGAGTTCCGACTCAGGCGATTGGAAGTCTTTCTAGCCGAAGTTACGCTGGTTACCCGCGGTCTTAGGTAAACCTCAAAATTATTCTATGGGATGCAATAGATCCACAATTTTAAATGACGTTTGAGATGACTTAGGTCGGAAAACTTTTCCATAAGACGACCGCGGTCAAAATTTTCATCGAGTAATTATGTTTTTGGCCAGGACCTGGCTTTGTTTTCGGGTGTACGCTTTGTCGGTGTGTTTAAGACTTTGCAACTTAACCAGAATGTTCGTAACTCATGCTGCTCGTGGGGCCAAACGGATTTGCAACAAGGGATAGTGTACATATGCCCTGCGGGCACTGCCAAGTCTACGGGAGAAATCAAAATTTGTTTGCTTTCGCCTTGAGGTAAAATGCGTGAAATCGAAAAGAAGAACAAATTCCTAGGCACAGAATCAATTGAGCCTAAAGGTCGGCGATGGCGGAGAAAGGTGTTCACGTTTACTTCACTTTGTTTGGCTTTTGTGTTTGCTTGGATTTTCGCGCTTGTTTGGCTGCCACCTAATACTTATGTGCATGTATTAGGGCTCGTACCGTGTTCGTATCTTACAGTTATACAGGGACGTGATAAGCACTGCAGAACGTATAATCGGTTAAACGACATGCGTAGGATACGTCTGGAAGTAGTACAGTACAAGTGTTCCCGTGGTCCGCTTACATCATTAGGTAATTTTTGGCTATATACGAAAACAATAACTTGAAGGAATCACTTCTTAGTGATCCTGGCTTTTGGTGCAAAACAAGTAGAGTATCCTCTTTTTAACACAGGACCTGAGGAACCCGAGCAACGAGGTTCCAAACCAGGTATTGTACCATGTCCTGGATTTAATATCCTGAACGGTTAAAAGCACGTCTACAAAGTATTTAGTCGGTTTCAGTTTTACCGCTGACCAGAAATAGCTCCCATTGTTCTTTCTAGCTGCTATGTCGTCGAGCAAAATAACATTAACCCTATTTACGTTCTAGTAAACCTTGCTCAATGGTCCTAAGCATGAGCAAACAATGTAAACCTAATTTCGGAATAGAACATCACCATTATAACTTGGTTGTCGAAATAATAGTTGAAGGCGACTTGTAAAAGTGGTCGAAACTGAAACCCCCATCAACCACAGCATGGTTTAGAGAATCATGTACTACCAAAATAAACCTTATGGTCGTTTGGCCTCCAGCTTGCTATCTACCAGAGTTGGTGCTAATTTTGACAACGCATAGAACATTCTTGAGGTACAATCGCTCGAGGGAATCGCCCGTGCCACCCGTGATAAGGCTCAATACTGGTTATGTTTCATACAGGATTGCTTGGTCACGTAGACAACGGCTTTTGAAGATTAGCTCATGACTCGTTTCATGTAGGGAGGATAGGAAAGCGAGGCCGAGGCATCGCGCGAGGTTTGTTTAGGCCGAAAGGTAGGCGTTGATAAACTTGTAATTATCTATGAAATGTTCGCTTTGACATACATAAATGCATACACTGATTTGTACCAAGTTTTAATGTTTATAAGAATACACTGTCTTGTACCATAGCTGCTCTGGTACTACTAATCATGCAATTGATATACTCGACTATACGCAATAACTTGTACCATAATTTGATGCTCGTAACCGTGCACAGACTTGTACCATGACTTAATGTTTTCGACCATGCACTGATTTGTGCCATAGCTGATTTGATGTTCATAACCATGCATCGACCCATATCAAAGTACCATAATTTGGACATGACTTCGAAATTTTGGCTGTCCCAGTTAACCCTGCGAAGACTGTAACAACCTTTGCGTGTTCCACCTATGTTCTCGGATGGTGGTAGCGCCGCGCGCTGTCGGGAGCGTACTTCGAAGCACATCAGAAGGATTTCTGAATCCATAGCGGGGCAAGCGTCGCTAAAATTGGAGATTGCAGTGACCACGTTTGCTGATGTCCCCGTTAGCCGGGCCCGTTCTCGCTCAGGACCCTTCTAGGAAGGTAGACCCGGAATTATATGGAGCCCCACACAGCCCTGCTGTTTTTGATGATCCGTCTGTCACGTTATTAATGGTGCTTTGGTTCGACTGTATTACCCTAACTCCTGTATTATATGTGATGCTGAAATAAAAGTTCGGAAATATGCAACTGTGTTCGGTGTTGTTTTATTAGAGAGCACAATACGATCGTCCGTCTGGACGGGTTAATCTTGCAAGCCACGGCCTGCGGGTGAGAATATCCCAAGCCATGATGGGCACGGTTCGCCCCTGATATTACTGTGCAAAGGGTAATGGAATCGGTGCAAGAGGAGTCCACCAAATTTTCCGGAAGAATTGCCTATGGCGACATTCAAGTACTACATAGAAGTCAAAATTTACTAGGCAACACACGTCTTACGACACGAATGCCTACCGCCAACAAGTTCTTGACTGGGTTATCCGATGTTAAACTTTCAGGAATCGTCGGAACCCTGTGGGGGCCACATAAATGATAATCACCTGAGACGTTCGACAATTAGTTAATCGAGTTAAACCTAAAATTTACAATCCTATCTTGTACTATCACTCAATTTCACGTTAACTATGGCAGACTAAACAACTTCCGTTTGAGAGTAGTGTAGGGAACATCGGTCTGACATGACCTGTGAGCAGGTTTCGATGTCAACCTCCCTGGGGGACCTCAAAATCATAGCAATTACTAGACACGTGCGCAACCAATCAGGCGGGGTCCGAACACACCTCGTGAAGCGAGCCTGCGGCTTGCTAAGCTCCATAGCTTCTTGGGTCTGGTCAAGAAAAGTATCAGATGTAAAAATTTTGGTCCACCCTTGACGTTATGATAGCTGGGGTCATATGGGCATGGTGTTAGGAAGTTGCGCCATGCAGTGGTGTACCGTTATTACACTAAAGCATACTATTTTTCACCACCGCAACACTAAAATGTCGGAAAATAAAATTTACTAAAGTTTGAAGAAATTCTCTCAAAATATATGCGTGAACAAAATAGGTTATAAATTCAACAGAGAATGTCTCAATCAATCAATCAATCGATCAATCAATATCATACATGCTCATAGGAGAAGGTAGCAGTTACCACCCAGGACGTCCGGATTCCCTTTCCGAGGTCCTCACTACCACTCGACCTGGAGACGTCACAGGCGCCGAACCTATAGGTGATTTGTCATGTTTGTTCAAAGCCGTTAAAACTCATAAATATGGCTATTATAAAATATCAATAAGCGGATTTAAACAAGAAAATACCAAGAACCGTGGAAGAATTTTACTTTGGTGTAACATTATTCTGCTACTGTTCTTGAATATAAGGTGTGTGTCCAAATTATAAATAACGAAGCCACTGTGTAAAATGCTACAAACAATTTTTATTAATAACGATTGATACAAAAGTTTAAGCGTTTGATTTAGTTGCAAACGAACCATCGTTTAGTAACACAAATTACGAGGTGTTTTAGCTTATGGTATAGACGATCAGTCTTTTGTAACGCCACTTTTCAAGTCGGCGCCTAGACACCAAACTGTTAGCGGCTTTAACAAACATAGGCTAACAGGTTGTTACCCAAATCACTTACGCATTAACAGTAACTGAATAAGCCACTTTAGGCTTTATGACATCACAATGTTGAATATATATAAGCTAGATCAGTTACAGTACAAGTATTGTTTATGTTTAAGCTTTCCTCTAAGATTTACATTGAAAATATTTTTATATATCTGTGAGTTTGTTGAATTCATAATTTCGCATGGTGTATCCACAAATAGTGTTGGGCACTTTTTCTGGAATTTTAGTTGGCTGGCTGGCGGGCGAGCCGGTATAACGGCTGACATGTAAAACTGAAGGAAGACAAGCCGGCCGACCGGAATTAATCCTGGCCCAAAAACGCCGGGCCAGCGACTTCTCCGGCTGATATCCAACAGAACGGCGAGCGAACCTATCTAAAATTAATTGTGCAAAATGTTTATGTGATAGACTGTGCCCAAAATTAAATTCATCCAATATACAGTTACGTAAAAAAACCGCAATGTCTTTTCGCTAGAGTTCTTAAATGTAATAACAAATAATATATGCCAAGCAGCCTTGAAAACAGCTTATATTTCAAAACTAAGCCAATAGCAACTATAGCTACCTGGTGGCTTGTAATGCTTCGGAATGAGACTAAATCAGATATGCTCTACGCAACTTTATTTGCATTTTTGTTTGCAAAACACGAGATATTTCAATTAGTAAGCAGAGTCAAGAGGTCGCGTTCAAAAGTATCCCCACATATTTCCCGGTTTATTTTAACTGTCGACGATACGTACATATGTATATATACAAAGCCTTCAAATCCAGGCGCCCAAGTATGACCACTTTCTTATCGTCAAGTCCGTTTTATCTGTTTTAAAACGTGCCGCAACACCAATACTACACATTATTTCCAAAAGCGTAAACTTATGGTTGCACGATGATCAAATACTTAGTCTGCCTATATTTACCATTCAAATTAAATAGATAACCTGAGTCGATGGTGGTAAAATCAACGTAGTGGGTTCACGAGTTAATGACATAGGCTTACACTAAGGCCTTAGCAGTGTTGGCCGGCCGCCCGTGAAATTTTGCTATCGACAACGGGTAGTCCAGGTGGACGATGAGTCCGTAAAACGAAAACCCGGTAACCAGCCGACCGGAATTCCGACTTGCCTACCCGGCCGAGATCGGCCGCCAACTTTTCCGGACAGTGCCCAACACTATCCAGAAATATCTAGAACTAACAGAAGAATAAACACTTTACCAGAACGGCAGATATATTCGTGTGTAAAACAGATCTACCGCCAACTTTTCCGGACAGTGCCCAACACTATCCAGAAATATCTAGAACTAACAGAAGAATAAGCACTTTACCAGAACGGCAGACATATTCGTGTGTAAAACAGTTTATTTCGTAGTTTAATATCAATGTGTCAGCAAACGTATTTATAGCTGTCTAAGCGCCCTATCGTGAACGCTGTTATGAAATTTAATGCTCCAAGCTTGGGTTTACTATCAGTAAAATAGTGTAATGGTAGACCAAGTGAGTGATGTAAGTATTATTAAGCGGCAATAACAGTGAATTGTTATATATTGGCAATTTGTTATAATGATTAATAATCTGCTGCATACATATTTATGAATCGCTGAGTATTTGCTAATTCTGTTTTATATAAATATTTGGGATTAGTATAGGTCAATTCCTAAATAAGAGTTGAAGTGCGGGATAGTTGGTCACAATTCGAGATAACTAATTCTTCAGTCTTATGTACAATTTAACTTGTGTATCTTACAATGTTTGGCAAACCTAAGCTGGTGCTAGGAACGGAAACCCGTTAGCTGTATAGAACCAGTTTCTCGGTTCTTTAAAAACGTCGAAAAGAGCGAACAACAATATAACTGTACACATATTCCGCTCGGCGAACTCAGTTAACACAACACTTGACGATGTGCACTACATTCATTTGGCACCAGGGCCATCAAAAGGTTAAATGCGAGATTTTTGAACTCTAAACAAGCAAATTTTGTTATTCTTCGTTAACATTTTTTCGCTAGCTCAGGTTACACAACAAACACACACCTCAGTGGTGCACCATACATGCGCCAACTACGAGTTCCTAGGGGTTTGGGGGCGAACGTGACTTTACTTTTGTTGTTATCATTGGATGCTCGGCTCGGACAACTGACTTATCGGCTAACCAGTTCATATCGCAAATAATAATTAGTTCAATAGCAATGAGTGGTCAATAGGCCTTCAATAAATTTAAAGTAATCATTGTTGAACCTTAATATATCAAACCGAATTATATATAATAAATGTGATAAAAGCAACAATATATTCAGGATTTGGCTACAGAAAAGTATTAGCTCCCATAATTGGTATACGACATTGACGAAGTGAACTGTACACGTAAACAATACAAATTATACATATCATATATTATACTATATATTATGTTATTATATTATATAATATGCATCATTTACAATAAGATGCGTGCGCATAGTCCTAATTATGTCACGCGTTCAAATGGGCTAGCTACTATGTCACGCATACAGTCCAGTTCGACTATTAAAATTTTGAATAGCCTAGCTAGGCTATGCATTTGTCATCGAGCATCGAGCCGAACTGTGCTTTTGTCAAGAGGCGTTCAGCTGAGCCCTATAACTTAAGCCAGGGACAATTTAGTTCGGGAACGTTACGTTTTATTATACGTATCTAAATAATACCCCAAAAGGGGCATACAGCTTAAAATGTTAATTGTATATATTGAAACAAATATATAACTTGGAATTAATGTGGAAATACTATAGGACAAAGCACAATACTAAATAAAATTTCTCAACAGACAGTTTAGCCGGACGTTCCGTTTGTCGCGCAGAGCCTAGCTAAGCTCCCTGTTTGTCACATTAAGACTATCTAAGCTATAAAAATGTACCATAGTACTCCAGCTAAGCTATAGTTCACCCAAATTAGTTGAGTCGGACGCTCGACATAATTTGGCCCTGGCGCACGCAACTTATCGTAAATGATGCAATACATGCACCTTGCCTGCATAAACAACATATATACAATGCAATTATCAAATATTAACCATTGCATTATTTTTCAATAAAAATACTCGTGTGTCCGAGAAAATACTCGAACTGGCTGAAGTTTAAAGCTGGATTTGACACAAAAGATGAAAACGCGGTCCAACACATGAAACAGACTAAAATTACAATACACATTGCTTTCATGCATCTTATGATATGAAAAATTAGAGATTTCGCTTACTTTCCCACAAGTGATACTGAATGTTAGAAACATAAGTTAATTTCGTGCAAACTCATTTCGACCGCAGTCATATGTTATATATCATATCATGTACTGACACTACGACCTGCACATTCACTCCGTTCATTACCTTTATGCGTTGTTCACAGGGAAATGTGTGCGCTTAGTCGACATCGTCAGCATATACACACGTGTATATGAAAACGATACATTCGATAATATGTAACAACCTTTGTGAGTTTTTATGCAAATCGGGTAATGCGGAACAACATTCGTAAGTTATTACGTATAAGCGCTTGTATGTAACGACATGATAATGTTGTTACATACAAGGGTTTATGCGTAACAACATTCGTACGTTGTTACGCATAAGCGCTTGTATGTAACAACATTGCTTATGTTGTTACGTTGTATTTGTTACGCTCGAATGTTGTTACATATCCCCCTCCAGGTTGATATTAGTCCTCAATCAGTTTGAAATTGGTTCCCCATCCAATGTGATAGTGGCGCCCCCTCCAGTTTCATGTTGGTGCCCACTCTAGTTTGAAAATGGTACCCAGTCCAGTTTTATATTGGCCCACCTCCAGTTTGATATTGGTGGCAGCTCCAGTTTGATATCGGTGCACCCTCCAGTTTGATATTGGTGCAGCATCCAGTTTGATATTGGTGCCTCCTTTCCAGTTTGATGTTGGCCCATCCAGTTTGGTATTGGCCCCCCTCCGATTTTATATTGCTACCCCCTCCAGTTTGATATTAGACCTTCTCCAGTTTGATATTAATTCCCCCTCCAGTTTGATATTGGTGCAGCATCCAGTTTGATATTGGTGCCCCCTTTCCAATTTGATATTGGCCCCCATCCAGTTTCATATTGGTCCCCTCCAGTTTGATATTGACCCACCTCCAGTTTGATATTGGACCACCACCAGTGTGAAATTGGTGCTCATCTAGCTTGATATTGCTGCCCCTAATAAACAACAAATTTACAATCCAAAAAATTTAGAAAATTTAACTTCTTTCGGTATTTTTAAGCTTCGGATCATAACTAGAAATCTCTCACCAAAAAATGAGCTACAACAAAGTTGCATTCCTGGATGAGTGTTCACCATTTTTTGCCAAATTTACGCTTTATTTTGCGGTAATTATTCCATACCAGCTAGCATTATAGCTATGAATAATTATATGTATTGAAAACGAAGCATACAGCTAACAACAAGTACCCATGTTTTCGATCTATATTAATAACATGCTTTTGAAACAAATGGTGACGGTGAAGCGTCTAGTATTGAGACTCATTCAGTGCGTTTCGGCCACTAATTGCATCGCGTTTGACCGAATTTAACTAAATCTTAGTGTTGATGGCGGGGCGTCCACCAAATGGCGAACCCGCCTCGGGCCAAATTAACCTCCTGAAGGCTGCAGCCACCACCCCCTTGCCCCCTTCCTCAGGGGCACCGCGCGGAAAATTTTAGCGAAAACTGGATTAAAATTATCGGCAAAAATGAAGGAGGTCCTAGAGAGGCGGAAGGTCAACCCCTTAAGCCTACGGACCTTGGACTCCTATGACCTAAATGCATGAGCGTGTATGTATGTTATGCCTATCGAATATGTATGTTATCTGCATATCGAATATGTTTCCATTTTAAGTGGACGAAATCTATTAACTTAAATTGTAGGAAGTTTGTTTCTCGAATATGAACGTGATTTTTATTTGCCCCCGCGAAATTGAATATATTAATTAATCACGTAATGTTTGCTATTGACACAAGTTTATATTACACGGGATAATAATTGAGTCCGGCTGTTAATATTTATATAAGTTGAAATTTGTGAGCTGCTCATATACAAAAACGATCGCTGTAGAAGTATCTACTAGGACTGCAATGGCAAAATTCGCAATTAAAATCGTAAATATTACAAGTCAGCTAGGAACAGATACTTTGAAGACATTGTCATCCATCGTTTGGACATTCAAATTGACCAAGGCTTTAAATTCTTTAATCGCATTCTCTGATTTAGTATCCCCAATGTTGGCAGATTTCTATCACATTACCAAAGTTGGTAAAGTTAATAATTCAGCCGGGGCTACGACAATGCATAGAGACATCTTGAAAGGGACGAACACTGAAACATGTAGTGGTTGCAGAAAGTGTGACGTGTACCTGGAAATTTAAATCAACTCAATCCCGACAGTATCTGCTTTCACATGAAATGTGCGATTGTTATTAAAAGAGCCATGCCCGTCCTTAATGGAAATTAGAAAGGGACGTTAAATATTCAATAAAGTCATCGATCCAGCCGCAGGAATGTTCCTTCGACACATAACCGCTCTTTGAGACGCCGACCTCGGATTCATTTGGGAACGTCCGTTTGTCAAAGATGGCTCTGCTATCTTTAGTCACAAGTTAGGATGGATTGCAATTTCCGGCTGCACAGCCACAGGTATGTTCCTTCGACACATAATCGCTCTTTGAAACGCCGACCTCGGATTCATTTGGGAGCGTCCGTTTGTCAAAGATGGCTCTGCTACCTTTAGGCACAAGTTAGGATGGATTGCAATTTCCGGCTGCACAGCCACAGGTATGTTCCTTCGACACATAATCGCTCTTTGAAACGCCGACCTCGGATTCATTTGGGAGCGTCGGTTTATCAAAGATGGCTCTGCTACCTTTAGTCATAAGTTAGGATGGATTGCAATTTCCGGCTGCACAGCCACAGGTATGTTCCTTCGACACACAATCGCTCTTTGAAACGCCGCCCTCGGATTCATTTGGAGCGTCAGTTTGTCAAAGATGGCGCTGCTACCTTTAGTCACAAGTTAGGATGGATTGCAATTTCCGGCTGCACAGCCACAGGCATGTTCCTTCGACACATAATCGCTCTTTGAAACGCCGCCCTCGGATTCATTTGGAAGCGTCCGTTTGTCAAAGATGGCTCTGCTACCTTTAGTCACAAGGTAGGATGGATTGCAATTTCCGGCTGCACAGCCACAGGTATGTTCCTTTGACACATAATCGCTCTTTGAAACGCCGCCCTCGGATTCATTTGGGAGCGTCCGTTTGTCAAAGATGGCTCTGCTACCTTTAGTCACAAGATAGGATGGATTGCAATTTCCGGGTGCACAGCCACAGCTATGTTCCTTCGACACATAATCGCTCTTTGAGACGCCGGCCTCGGATTCATTTGGGAGCGTCCGTTTGTCAAAGATGGCTCTGCTACCTTTAGTCACAAGTTAGGATGGATTGCAATTTCCAGCTACACTGCAGCAAAAAATAATACTTGTAGTTGTGCCACGCTCTTGGACACGGTCGGAACTATTGGGTTGAGTCTGGACGAAAGTCTCATCCATGTTATAGATGCGTTCCGGCCAGCTGTTCACATAAAACTTGACAAACAACTTTTTAAGCCAATCGAACCAGTTTTTAACTCGATCGCGTTTACTGCCCAATGCTCGGCTTATTGAAATATTTTCAGGTTTACGAAGAACCACACCCGGATTGCGCTTGCGAAAAGCTGACCACTAGTCCCACGCTACCATCTTAGATTCCTTGTTGAATTTGTGAAAAATTTGATGTTGTTTACAAAAAGCAAATGACGCTGACGTTGCTAAATCCATAGCCGTACTCCGCAGTTGGGGCAGGGCCTATTGGATTTTCATTTTCAACACCTACTTACCACTCAGTTACAAAATTAGTCTAATTCTCACCTGTTGTGTTTATTGCTGCAGGTGAATTTACGACATTACGTTCAATCAATATGACAGTACATATAGGTTGCTGTAACGATATAGATTTCACAGAGATAGGTTTTTGATTAGTCAATTAGTCATACATACCGGCAGGGCTAGGGGTAACCTTCTGGGGTCCGAACCCCACCCCCCATGGAGAAAAGTAAGCCCGTAGGCGATAAGTTGCTGCTGTAGAGCAGAAAAGGGCCTCACCAGCAACCCCCTAGAAAAATTTAGCTGCCCTGGCATAGCCGCCACCCCGCCTCTTCATGGCTTGACATTTTGTCCTGATGTATGCAATTAATGCATTCAAAATGAACGTTTATTGCTCATAATCCGTTATAATAACTTTATAGGCTGTTACATAATCGTTTTACTCTAATAAATGTTCATATGGATTGTTCCTAATATGGTTTGAACAAACTCAATCCATAGCAAAAATAACTGCTCATACAACCCTGAAAATAGAATGTCCATAGTACTCTGTATATCTCTCCACATTAACATACCACCCTTAACCAATTTTTTAAAGGTTTCGCTCTAAATGTTTTTAAATCACTTAGATAATTATATCACCTAAATCTTCAGGCAACTTTAAATACAGTAATAGCAAAACAACTATATAGACTCAACATAGACTTACTTTTAATCAGACGAAATTTTGATTTTGAAGCGTTAAATTCGATGTAAACATGTCGACTACTTGAAAACAGAAGAAAAACCGAGCCTGCAATGAAACGACGACTAATGCGGAGAAAAAATTATATTGCAATATTCAGCATGATCTGGGCTGCATAATGGGCACCAAAATGAAATCGGAGGGGGCACCAATATCAAATTGGACGGGACACCACTATCAAACTAGGGGGGCACCAATATCAAACTGGATGGGGTACCAATATCAAACTGGAGTGGGCACCAAAATGAAATTAGAGGAGGGAACCACTATCAAACTGGACGGGCTGCTAATATCAAACTGGAGGTGGGCCAATATCAAACTGGAGGGGGCCAATATCAAACTGGAAGGGGGCCAATACCAAACTGGACGGGGCAATATCGAACTGGAGGGTGCACCAATATCAAACTGAAGCTGTCACCAATATCAAACTGGAGGTGGGCCAATATCGAACTGGAGGTTGCCAATATAAAACTGCAGGGGGCCAATATAAAACTGGAGGGGGTAACAATTGCAAACTAGAGTGGGTACCAATATGAAACTGGAGGAGGGCACCACTATCAAACTGGATGGGGAACCAATTTCAAACTGATGGAGGTCTAATATCAACCTGGAGGTGGATATGTAACAACATTCGAGCGTAACAAATAGAACGTAACAACATTAGCAATGTTGTTACATACAAGCGCTTATGCGTAACAACTCACGAAGGTTGTTACATGCTATCGAATGTATGGTTTTCATACACACGTGCGCATATGATGACGATGTCGAGTAACCGCACACATTTCTCTGTGAACGACGCATTAATCTTTGAAAATACAATCACCACCAAAAAATCTTGGTTTTGATAAAGTTACATAAGACAACAGTCTATACTCTGGGAATAGCTGACCCATGTAATTTGGCTTAAATTTTCATAGTATGCCGCTTTTACCGGATCATACTTACTCCGTCTAAGTAGTAATAGTCTAATGATGAGTAGGGTCAAGCAATTAAGTTTGTAAAGTGTTACAATTACTAGATTGCATAATGCAATGCTATTTAGGTAATTTATGCATGGTATGACAAAAGACGTAAGCAAAATCAAGCATCTACAGTTAATTATTATGTTGACGTCGAAGTATTGTATTTATCGCAGCTGTATTTCAGCTCTCAGGCATCTTATCGCACCGAGACCAATGATCCCCGGAAAATCCTATCAGAGGCTGCATAGAATATAGAACCTTGGCGAATGATGAATGACGTGAAAGCACCCTGCAACGGCTGATAGTAATATATATACTATTATTGTAAGATATCTTGAAAACTACTCTTAATCTATTTACAACTTTGTAAAAAAGGCCAATTTTCAGTTATCATTATTTTTCAAAAAGTCTAATATATATGCATCTATTGAATGGAGGTTCGAGAGTGGTCAAACTAGAATCTAAACCGTCGTTACGTAGTTTTCGTCAAGCTGATAAACTAATATCAATATATTTGCTGAAATGTTACAGCGGGGCGACACTGATGTTTAAATTTTGGTCACACGCCATTCCGGATACATTCTTCACTGTTGATCTTCATACTCGCCCGGTGAAATTTCGCCCAATACAATGTAGTATCGTTGGAAAGAATCAAAAATTGACGTTAAACACATTTCAAGGAGTTATTCACCTTTATTTTAACTTATACAATTTAGCCTGTACAAACGATCATTTCACAGTAAATAGAGTTTTCGCTATAACCGCATTCAGCATAGACATACTCCACTGTATAACCAAACATTGAGCAATAGTCTTATGTGCTTCAATATATTGATTATCTCTTATAGTGTATCCTCAAAATACCGTGTTCACACGGCCAAACCCTATACCCATCACATCCGTGTATGTATTTTTTCACACTGCTTCATCCGATTGGAATAATGCGCACCGGATGCTGTTTGGCCACTCTATATAATACACGTGCAAATCAGACAGGATTGAACTGCGGCAGGTCCGATCGCATTGGACGCAACGTAAATATACACTAAATCTTTGGAAATCGCGGTGCATGAAAAATTGAACACTGTTCTTTTCAATGTATCTTGACAGTCTAAATATTTATTCACTAGTGATGCTCACTGGTGATATGTTATATTGTCAGATAAAATGATGTGGCTTTAGTACACATGGCTTTGGGATTGTAATTTTGTTTATATCTGGAAAGATAGAAGCTTAAACATTTAGTATTAGATGAAAGGGCGTCGCTCTGCATCTACAGCTTCAGGACAACGCCCATCAAATTTTACTCTGCAAAATATCTTAAATTCCATTGAGATTATAGAAGCCTGTATATGCGCAGTTTCGTCTTATGTGGTGGTGTACTAATGTTGAACTATCTAGAAGAAACAGAAAACAGCACTGTTTATTTTAACGTCAGCGGGCCAGACATAGATGACGTGCATTTACGTCTATATTTGGACAATTATTGCGAGAAAATACAGCTAACAACGTAATTAGCTGTTTCTGAACGTTGTCGCCTGATCGCTGATAAGCGATGAAAGGCTCCAGTTTGGATCTACTTTCTATAAATGGAAAATAGATTAAGAAAAGTTTTCTAAACATCTTACAACAATAGTAAATTGAGCTTATTTGCTGTGGACTTAATTACTATTTGGTATGTGTTAATATAGTGCAATACACTTGTAACTCGCAAGCGAGGCTGACACGGGTTGATCGTGGATTCGTTTTTAAATTATCAGTTTGTTTATTTAACAGGCTACGTTTTATGTATATAGCACCCTAAAAGCCGTTGAACCCTGAATCCAATGAAAATCCTAAAACCTCGTCGAATCTAAAACCCGTCGAACACAACTGACAAAGCATCAAGTATTTGTGCTGTTCTCTAGATAACCAAAAACCAATCGTATTCAGCGTACTGAAAAACCTATATAAACGATTCTTGATGATGTATACGCAATACGTAACTAAATAACAGAAGCCATACTATTTTCTGAAAATCGGGTTCATTGACCGCAAACCTTCCAACACCCATGAAAGTAATGAAATTTGCACCGTGCGCACAATACAACCAAATCATTGTATCAGCCTTAAAAACACTTATACAATTCATAATGCACAATTCTTGATGCCCCGCACATAACCATTTAAATGAAAATGGATTACATTTCGAAAATTGGGTTCGTCGACTGTAAAACTTCGAAACCCCATCAGAGGGCATATTGTTGTCAAGTTAGACTCTAGTGGCAAATCCATCGTATACAACGTGCTTCATAACCTAATAGGCACTTACTGTAAGGTAAAACAAGCAATAACATGCTGAAAATTGAAAAATCACTATTTCTGGCTAAGGGTCGACGATCCATATTCGGCCCACGGCGGCCCAGGGAGTGATCCCACAAACAAGTCGTAGTCAGCAAAGTTGTGTAGTTCTCGATGAGCTGATTCTGCATCGTGGTCTTCCGTTTTTAATGCTAAGTCTATGTCGCAACCTATGGGTTGCGAAACACTGGTACCCGTATGGCCAGATTTGACGAAGAACCCTGAAAAACCTGTTTTGGCCATTTTGTCGCCGAATATGGCGTCGGAGCTGTTCGCGTTCAACTACCTTCCTTGTCATTTGTGCTGTCAAATTGAAAAATTTACCGAAATCCATCCATCCGAAGATGAGTTATGAATGACAGAAAGACAAAAGAAATTTTCGCCATTTTCGCCCAGCGCCGTCAGTGGAAACTCTGCGCTATTCGCTCGCTCAACTCCGCTGGATTCCATAATTATATGTTGAATGTTATGTGCTTAATGTGTTACACGTATTTGCATATAAAATTCATGTCAAACTGATAAACATCAAATTCCAAGCTAGCGGGTAACATTTGAGATTAAAGTGTTCTTAAGACCATGATACCTGCCGAGATCGCTTAGCATTGGTTTTCGACGACTCTACTTTGGTGTAACTCCCTAGAACACGCTATATATGCGTAGAAATACCTCCATAATTTAATATTACGACATATCCATCACTAATATGTCACTATAATAAATATACTTACTACATACATTTTTATATACTCAGAATATTTATTGTTATAAAGATATATACATTTGTTACATGTGAAAATGTATATATAACGAATATTTTTTAATATGATTGTCCGGATGTTTTTGGAATCTTTACGTCAAGTTTTTACTCGGACTGGTGATAATGTGTATTACTAGGTCAAGTTAAGTTCTACAAAGCATACCGCGGCGGTTGAATATACTTCAAGTATTCCCTTTCCGATTGCCTGTATTAAAGTTCAGGTACCCAGGTTATCCATAGGGTTGGAAAGCTGATCTCCCCGTTTTGTGGCAATCGCAGCCACAGTTGCCGAAGCACAAGGTGTAATGGGGATACCAGTTCCGACGTGGAAGCTCTGTTTACAGTCTGAGCGCAATACTTGGGGTAAGGGGGTTGGAACAATTTTTAATCGCGATACCATGACCCCAAAATTTTGAAGTGTTAGCACCTGAAGCCAGGGTATAAATGCAGAAAAATATCGCGTCATGCCCGACGCGTTTAGATATTGATCGTAAAGAAAGTGTGATACTCTTCGCAAGAATCTATAATGAACTCTCTAAAGGTAAGTGAGATATGCTGTAAAATTCACAGACATTGACTAAAGATTCCTATATAGTAGGGAAAGTCATGTCAGGTCGTGTTGTATCTCCGAGTGTGTGAATGAAAAAACACAGACAGCGGGACTTGAAGTAAACGTTTATTAGCACACAAACACGGAAAACACGAATGGAGTTGAATGAAACAAACGTAACAAATGCACTGAAAGAAGTCTTACGTTACTATTTCGACATTAGCTTTTATGTACTCATGAAACATACTCTAATATCTGCTTCAAATGACGTGTGATCATGTGACCGAACGTTCTGGAAGATTCTTCAATTTTCGTCATAAAAGGTATTGGAAGGTTCTGGGAATGACGTTATGGAATGTTCTAGAAGTTTCTAGACTTTGCAGAATGCTCTGGAATGTTCGCTAATTGTCGATCGCCATAACAGATCGGTTTTGTCAAAAACACGCAAAAACTGACCACTGAAATTAGCTGCTATTTAAAGTTGCTTCTATAAGTATCAAAACTAGATTCAATGAACAATTACAACGTTTTCATCGCTTAAATTTTTTTTTCAATTTAAAAGTGAAAATTATAATACACAGAGGAAATTACACAACTGACACTGACAATGAAAATTACAGCGATAGATTTTATCTCCATGACAGGGAGACATATTTGTCGGAATCCAACGCGTCAAGTTTTCCTACTTTCGTCTTCCTTTAAAATATTTTGTTATGTTTTGAGAATTGACCAACGTTTAGCCCGTAGGTGTCCCAGGAAGACTTAAGAGGTGTGTAAGGGATACCCCTAAAGATTGTACATTCTCCATCCTCTAATGTTATATTTGCCACACGTCTCTAAGACCTCCCTTCCAGCTTTCGCTTCCACTCCCCCAGTAATCCAACGAACTTTACTGCACCCATAATTTAACTGTATTATATAAGTCTGCCATCTTGAACCAAATGCTGAACCGGACTAGATGCATGTTTCGTTTCAACGTTAAGCGTAATAATGTTGAATGATTTCCGAATGCATTCAGTTTTCATTGATAAAGACTGACAAATGCTGTGCTGAGTTAATTTCCACAATATATCTAGGAAACCACTGCTTCATGAAACAGCACGTAAAATGGATGATTTCTGGATACTTTATTGCATCAAATATTGATCATTTATGGCCTAATGGTCAGGCAGTTAATTGAATTTACTGTGATCTGAGTGAAACCATAACCGCAGTATATCTCTTAAGATGAAACGCACGTTTTCTCGTGTACAAATATATAATAGCTATTTGGTTATTCATTCATTCATAATTATATTCAAACTATATTGAGATAAAAAGTTTTTAATAGGTCGTATAGGTGTCCCAAATCCGTCGATTAGGGCTGGAGAGGGGTACGTCGGGGAAAGGAGAGGGGCGGGCTAAATTTACGAAATTTTAGGTTATATTCAAACTATATTCAGATAAAACGCTATTTAATAGGTCGTATAGGTGTCCCAAATCCGTCGACTCGGGCTGGAGGGGGGTACGTCGGGGAAAGGAGAGGGGCGGGCTAAATTTACGAAATTTTAGGTTATATTCAAACTATATTCAGATAAAACGCTTTTTAATAGGTCGTATAGGTGTCCCAAATTCGTCGACTGGTCTGGAGGGGGGTACGTCGGGGAAAGGAGAAGGGCGGGCTAAATTTACGAAATTTTAGGTTATATTCAAACTATATTCAGATAAAACGCTTTTTAATAGGTCGTATATGTATCCCAAATCCGTCGACTCGGTCTGGAGGGGGGTACGTCAGGGAAAAGAGAGGGAAGGCTAAATTTACGAAATTTTAGGTTATATTCAAACTATATTCAGATAAAACGCTTTTTAATAGGTCGTATAGGTGTCCCAAATCCGTCGACTCGGGCTGGAGGGGGTACGTCGGGGAAAGGAGAGGCGCGGGCTAAATTTACGAAATTTTAGGTTATGCATGAGTAAACTTAAGCTGCGCCCCTTACCATCCTCTTTTGACAAAAGCGATTGCCATTCAGTTCTTCACTTAACACAAATTTCATTTTTGCGTTAAAGGACATAAATTATTCCGTTTCATACCCCATACACTATAATTTGAAAATGTTCGCGAACACATTCGTATTAAAGTACAGGGGCCGAATTGCATTCGCTAATTGCGTTATAGAACAGAAAAATGTCGAAATTGGATACGGCTATTGAAATCCGAGTTTTGTTCTCTACAAACATTTTGTATATGGTGTCAAAAGAGAATGGTTGGGGGCGCATCTTAAGTTTACTCTTGCATTATATTCAAACTATATTTAAATAAAACACTTTTTAATAGGTCGTATATGTGTCCCAAATCCGGCGACTCGGGCTGGAGGGGGGTGCGTCGGGGAAAGGACAGGGGCGGGCTAAATTTACGAAATTTTAGGTTATATTCAAACTATATTTAGATAAAACACTTTTTAATAGGTCGTATAGGTGTCCCAAATCCGTCGACTCGGGCTGGAGGGGGTACGTCGGGGAAAGGAGAGAGGCGGGCTAAATTTACGAAATTTTAGGTTATATTCAAACTATATTTAGATAAAACACTTTTTAGTAGGTCGTATAGGTGTCCCAAATCCGTCGACTCGGGCTGGAGGGGGTACACCGGGGAAAGGAAAGGGGCGGGCTAAATTTACGAAATTTTAGGAACTCATAATTGTTCCAAATTTCGCTAAAAATACCTAATTTTTGTCAATTCTCACAATTTTTACTAAAATTTTTCATCAATTTTTTCAAATTTTATGTCATTTTTTGCCTAGTTCTCTCCAATTCTTGCGATTTTTCAAAATATTCCGCGCGCGTTTGGCGCACCGCGGCAATATACCTTATTTGTTTGTACATTCACTTATGTATCGATTATATTTGTAATTATTTGTTGTAGTATTTATTTATACATTTATTTATTCATAAAACAGCACATCATATTCATTTCTATATATTTTTATTTGTTTCTTTTCAAATACTACGTTTTTCAAATCATCTTTATTTATTTATATTTGTTTTTACGCATGGCTGCTTTAATATATCAAAATACAACGTTCTCAAAATCAACGATTCGATTTCAGTTGATCGGATATTTATGAGAACGTTTTCTGTTTTTAGTTGAACATCCTAAATATCCAACAATATTGGCTGCGTCAAACAACTGTCAAGCGACATAGATATATGTTTTGCTGCAACGTTATGTGTTTCACAAATTGCTTATTGCAACAACAAGCACTTGGCGCTATACTATTGTTGGGATCATACCTCAATCGATAATTCAGTCATCCAATCCATCATATATAGTTTTTTTACACATTTCATTTGAACAATTGATACACTATTACTAGTGTTATTCCAAACACATGGAATTGTAGCAATTTAACAATTTTAAAAAAATTGTTAAATTAAAAGATTCATCAAATCTACTAAATTATCGCCCCGTGTCATTAATTTCAACATGTTGTAACGTGATGGAAGCCTTTTTAAAGGATTCGATCACCAAATTCCGCGAAAGAAATGAAATTATCTGCCAAAACCAGCACTGATTTTATGTCAAAAAATCTACAATTAATTAGTTTTTTGAATGAAAAACTCTTATATGATTTAACATTTTGCCTGAATGAAAAAAACTGTGCTGATATACAGTATATAGACTTTGTAAAAAATTTGATACCGTTTCTCATATCAAATTCCGACACAAATTGTTGGTGAATGGAATAAATGGTAGCTTACACAGATGACTACGGGCGTTTCTCAAATGTTGCAAATTTAGAGCAAAACTAAATAGCGTATTATCTAAGCCCAGACACGTCACGTTAGGAGAACCGTAAGGCAGTGTACCTGTCCCAACCTAAATTTTGCTGTATATCAATGACTTTGTAACTGATGTACCTAATATATCATGTAAAATATTTGCCAATGATCTTAAATTATACATTACCTTTTTGCTATATGACGGCGAACGTCATACACAGTTGATGCAAACCGCGGTAAAAGCTTTTTCGGATTGGTCAACTACGTGACACCAGAGCATTTCTATACCTAAATGTAACGTTTTACATATTGGAAAACAAAATCCAAACTCGGTTTATACTTTGAACGATGCAGTAATCCTTACAGTTGACTAATGAAACGAATTTTTTATGCATTTTGTTGCACGAAAACATTAGTTAGCTTTAAAGATCACTGTAATTGTATAACTATGAAAGCACATGGCGTTATAAATATGCTGCTCCGTTCCTTTTTTAGTCGTAATGTGCGCGCTTTGCTAGTGTGGTAAGCTTGTTGCGTTCGCCCAATTTCTGAATACCTTTCCACAGTGAGGTCACCTTGCGCACTTATGGAAACTGACAAAATAGAGTGAGTGCAACGTTACTTTACTCAGAGATTATTTGCTAGGACTGGTATTGCTACGTAAACCCAAAAGTCAAGACTCGAATATCTTAAGATTCAACCATTAGAGCTTCGACGTTTGAAATTCGACCTCGTCATGATTCACAGCTGCCTGAACAATGAGATCAAAGGCTGCGCAAACATTTTTTATTTTGTCAACAAATATTGACACTAGCGGTCACATGGTGGAGCTCGTAAAACCTCGGTTCAACATCAATAAATTCAGCAGCAGCTTTGCGGTAAGAACTGTGGATACCTCGAATTCATTCCCCCTATTAGTGGAACATAAGCCCTTGCTACCCGCGCCATACGCCCAAACATTCATTGCTTTAAGAGAATTTGCACAACGACAGTCACCTTTAACTTGAGCTAGGAGTAAAGTTGGTATCTTGCACTTTCTAACTTTACTATTTTGACTGAATTCGAGTGGAACGAGAATTTTCAATTTTGGCTCTGGAGGGGGTTGAGGAGGTCCTGTCTGTGTGTGTCTGTGTGTGTCTGTCTGTGTGCGTGTCTGTGTGTGTGTCTGTCGCACCTGGATCTCGATAACGGCTGGGCAGATTTTGATGCAATATAGCTCATTCGAACTGCAATGGTCGATTTAAGTGTAGTGACGGAACCCTATTTTTGAATTTTTTCCCGTGGGAAAAGTTATGGGGCAAAATGACGTCATTTTGGCCCATTTTTCGGGCACCCCTCCAGTTTTTGCGACTTTTCTCAATAAGTAAACGAGGTATCCGCAAACTAATAAGCCTATTCCACTTAGCTTTACCAGGACTTTCCAATGATATATAACAAGTTTTTCAACTACTTCCCAATCTGGAGTCTATAAGCTTATAGCTGGCGCCAAATTTCATATTTGGTGAAAGGTCGTGGGAAATGTCCCTAAATGTGTGTTTTTGTTGCTTTTAGTGTCTTATATGGGGTTTTCTGGGCCAACAAGCTCATTGCGAGTGTCAAAAATACTGTGTAGCAAATTTTTTTCACGCTTCTGCTTCATACTTGATATGAAAAATGAGATTTTTCTCAAGTGTGGTTTGAATTCTTTAACGTTCTTTTCGCGGTCAATTTAGGGTTTTATTAAATTATTAAATTGTTAGTTCATTGTTTTTGTACTCATTGTATGATGTTTTGTCTACTGCATACGTTGACTATCAAAAGAGGCGGGTGTAACTATGACTCATCAATATAATTCTGCACCTGCGTACTGTGTGTAGGCTTTGTTTATGTGTGGTTTCTACAACAGACTTCGGGGGATTGTTCTCACCACTCAAATTCTGGCTCTCAAGCGAGCTTCACTAGTTCATGATAGTTTATGCTGGATAAAATATTGCATTCGAGTTGTTATATATCACATTATTTTTCGGTGTAAGTAACGTTATGTAATCTTTCCAGTAAACTAATTGTTGTTGTTGTTGTTGTTGTTGTTGCTGTTGTTGTTGTTGCTACTGTTGCTGTATATACAGTGTAAATACAAAACTGTGAAATGAAGTGCAAACCACCTTCAATAAAAACATACATTGTCTCGTTGCTTGTAGCTTACCTTTCACAATTAGTTTGCCAGCTTTGCTTCATAACCGTAGCTAAACACTGTTTGCAATCTAAGTGAAAAAATCAGACTGTATAAATAGCGTTGAACATCGTGTAGTTATTGTCAAAAAATAATTATATCCTTTTAACAGTTTACAGTGTGTTTGTGGTAAAAAACTGGAATTTTATCGTGTTTAGTCAAATACTTCAGCTGTTTTTTTACTATGAACATTGTACAGTTACACTTTAGTCGTATCACAATATATATTTTAGTAATAGAATTTTAGCAATATATTTATCTTAAACGCAGTGTTAAGGCGTGTTCACAGGCTCAAACTTTTAGCTCAAATTTTGATCAAAGTTTGAAAGCATCTTTTTTGCATTTTAGTAAGTTTGATTGTTCGAATACTGTTCAAACTTTTCAAGGATATTCCTGTAGCCAATCATCGACAAGATTCATTACTTTAAAAAGTTTGAGCTCAAATTTTGTTGTCAAATTTTGAAATATCGCAATTTTTCGTTAAAATTTACCGTCATATTTTGATCAAAATTTGAGCAAAACGTTTGAGCGTGTGAACACGCCTTAAGAAATTTTTTCATCGTTCTAGTTATTCTGATTGACAATTTTTACAAAAGCTGATTTGTATCTATTAATGGAATCAAAATAATAGGTTGTAAGTATCAATACTGGTAGAATGTTAATTATCGCAGTATCACATCGTTCCACCGAGCATTTCGCATTATTTTCCTTTTGTTATTTTGGCAATAATTCCCCAAGTCCATATTCCTCAATTTTATTTTGCAAACTCACGAAACCGAAATTTCCAATTTGAAAAGCAAAGTTTAGTAAATATCGTTGCCTAATTCCCCGAAACTCATTCACGCCTGCTTATACTTGAGGTGGGGTTGGAGTTTTTATATTGAAGTTATTTCAAATCTAAAGCAATGGTGAAGTATAGCTAAGGACTTAGTTGTATGTAGGTGTCCATGGGGGCGCGCAGAGTATTAGTCCTACTAAGGTTCGGACCCCAGCGCAAGCCATATTTATAACTCTGAAGGCTCACAACCCATTAGCCCCCCCCGCGACCGCGCTGAGAATGTTTTGAAAATTGACAAAAGTAAGGAGAAATTTGTAAAAACCTGGCCTAAATCGAGCAAAATTGAGAAATATTTTAGCAGAACTAGGAGGAAATTAGAAAAGACAACGAAAAACATTTACGTGCACTATAGTTTAACGCCGATACGTTTGTCATATGTCATGGATTTATGGAAATAAAAAATTGTATTTTCTGCGTGCTAATATTTTTGGGAATGTATGAATGCGTTTAGAAAGTAAGGATGCCTTCTTTTACCTTTGCGCGATAGCCATGGCGAAAAACTATGGTCGCCAACAAAAAGATTATATTATCATAGGTGTCCAACATTCGTCGGTTCAGGTGGTAACTGGTACTGGCTGGCGTGCGAGACGCGGCGTTGCGGCACATAGGGGTAACTTGTCGAATTTTCAGAAACTCCTTCCCCGCAAGCTTTTTGCTCATAATCACTGATTTATCCGCAATTAGCTCATGACAGCTAACATTTGACAATGTTTTCTACGCGCCATTGTGGGGATTTGGTACAGGGATTTAGGAATAACCCTTAGACTATTATATCTCTAATTACCCCTTCTGGCCACCTATTATATAGATTTATTATCTATATTTTGTGCTCAATGCTCGAACAAGTGCTGTTTTCATTTGACTAACTAGCACGCCCATTATCAACGTCCATATCGTCTCGCGCATTAATAGCTCAAATGAAAGCTTGAAATGTCAATTTGTGACCTACGGAATACAAATCGTCACCTTCCCGTAAAAGTGGGCCAAAGAAGCCGGTTGTGTCAAAATAGGGTCTGCCAAAAGGCTGTATCTCGGCCACTAAAGCGGATATTTCGGTCAAATCAGAATCGCTTTGCAAAGCTTTTGACCCTTTGATAATGGATTATGCCCTAAAACGGTTTTTATAAGGCCCATGGTACCGAAATATCCTAAAAATCTCATATCTCCATAACCAATAAAATTGTATGGCTCATCTTGGATAAATACTGTATGACGTGTTATTACTAGTTTCGTATATATCACAAAACAAACTAATTGAATATAATGATACATTCATCATTTCATAACTTGAACGCGACAAGTCTCTAGTGTGTAATTAAATTAACTACTAATGATTTAATGCAGCGGACAGTGTAACCTTTAGGTATCGTGAGTAAAATACATGCTATGGACTTCCCGATATATATACTAAATCAAAATCTTAATTTTATGTATCGTTTGCTTTAAAACAGGGAACAGCAATTTATATAGATATATTCGAAGCTTCCGACGCTAATTCCACCAAGAAAATGCCTGAATACAAAGTTGTTTATTTCGCCGTCCGTGGCATGTGTGATCCAATTCGAATGGTGTTCCATCACGCCGGCGTCGAATATGAAGATGTTCATATCAAGATGGAAGAATGGCCGACGAAAAAGCAAGGTAAAGACCCCAAATACTCCAGCATGACTATTGGGCCTGGGTAAAAAACCCAAGTGCTCTAGCATTCTCGTTGGTCTTGGGTAAAAACCCACAGGTGTTCGTGCATTCTTGTTCGAGCTAAGTGAAACACCCGAGTGTTCTCGCATCCTGGTTGGGCCAGTGTAAAAGCCACTAAGTGTTCTAGGATTATTTTTAGGCCTGGGTAAAAATCCTAAGTGTTCTAACATCTTGTTTGCAGCTGGGTAAAAATTCTTAGTGTTCTAGCATCCTGGTTGGCCCTGGGTAAAAATACTAAGTGTTCTAGCATCCTGATTGGACCTGGGTAAAAATCCTAAGTGTTCTAGCATCCTGGATGGGCATGGGTAAAAATCCTTAGTGTTCTAGCATCCTGGATGGGCCTGGGTAAAAATCCTTAGTGTTCTAGCATCGTGGTTGGGCCTGGGTAAAAATACTAACTGTGCTAGCATCCTGATTGGACCATGGGTAAAAACCGCGGTATGCTTTGATTTTTGGAAACCGTTAGTCATGATTAACAACATCTAGAATATTTTGTGTATATGTTTAATTAATATGTTAAATAAAATTGACACAAATATTCCGTTTCAAAAATCTTTTGCTACGCTTTAATTAAAGTGTAAACATTTAAGGCTACATTTAACTGGAACCATTGATAAATTCCTATTCAGAACATTTGAAAAACATACCCATAAATCTAATATGTTTATAAGTTTGCCGAGACATTTAAAGTCAACCTTACATCAGTTTCTCAAAACTAAAACTCTATCTATTCTTAAGACGCGGCTATAATTATGAATGTCAATTATGGTCACTTTGTTTTCTTGCTGGACTCATACTTGCTGACAAAATATTACACACTTGAATTCACATGTTTTTTATTTACAGCAGCAAAAACAATTGTTTATATTAATCATTGGCCAACTCTGATGTGATTGGGTTTTATCGCCGGAGTCTTAGTTTGAAACCTCAAGCATGTAACAAGGCTGACATGATTAGGTTTGTCATGTCGGGGTCTTAGTTTGTAAGCTCGAGCATGTGACAAGGCTAATTTATACAGGTTTTATTGCCGGAATCTTAGTTTGTAAGCTCAAACATGTGCCAAGACTGATGGGATTAGGTTTGTCGTGACGGAGTCTTAGTTTGTAAGCTCAAGCGTGTGACAAGGCTACTGTGACCAGGTTTTATTGCCGGAGTCTTAGTTTGTAAGCCCAAACATGTGCCAAGGCTGATGTGATTAGGTTTGTCTTGCCGAAGTCTTAGTTTGTAAGCTCAAGCATGTGACAAGGCTGATGTGATTAGGTTTGTCTTGCCGAAGTCTTAGTTTGTAAGCTCGAGCATGTGACAAGGCTAATTTATACAGGTTTTATTGCCGGAATCTTAGTTTGTAAGCTCAAACATGTGCCAAGACTGATGGGATTAGGTTTGTCGTGACGGAGTCTTAATTTGTAAGCTCAAGCGTGTGACAAGGCTACTGTGACCAGGTTTTATTGCCGGAGTCTTAGTTTGTAAGCCCAAACATGTGCCAAGGCTGATGTGATTAGGTTTGTCTTGCCGAAGTCTTAGTTTGTAAGCTCAAACATGTGACAAGGCTGATGTGATTAGGTTTGTCTTGCCGAAGTCTTAGTTTGTAAGCTCGAGCATGTGACAAGGCTAATTTATACAGGTTTTATTGCCGGAATCTTAGTTTGTAAGCTCAAACATGTGCCAAGACTGATGGGATTAGGTTTGTCGTGACGGAGTCTTAGTTTGTAAGCTCAAGCGTGTGACAAGGCTACTGTGACAAGGTTTTATTGCCGGAATCATAGTTTGTAAGCTCAAACATGTGCCAAGACTGATGGGATTAGGCTTGTCGTGACGGAGTCTTAGTTTGTAAGCTCAAGCGTGTGACAAGGCTACTGTGACCAGGTTCTATTGCCGGGGTCTTAGTTTGTAAGCTCAAACATGTGCCAAGACTTATATGATTGATTAGGTTTGTCTTGCCGGAGTCTTAGTTTGTAAGCTCAGGCATGTGTCATGGCTAATGTGATTAGGGTTTTCATGACGGAGTCTATGATTGTAAGCTCAAGCATGTGATAAGGCTACTGTGACCAGGTTTTATTGCCGTTGTGTTAGTTTGTAACATCAAACATGAACTAAGACTGATGTGATTGATTAGGTTTGTCTTGCCGGAGTCTTAGTTTGTATGCTCAAGCATGTGACATGGCTAATGTGATTAGGGTTTTCATGCCGGAGTCTTAGTTTGTAAGCTCAAGCGTGTGACAAGGCTACTGTGACCAGGTTTTATTGCCGGAGTCTTAGTTTGTAAGCCCAAACATGTGCCAAGGCTGATGTGATTAGGTTTGTCTTGCCGAAGTCTTAGTTTGTAAGCTCAAGCATGTGACAAGGCTGATGTGATTAGGTTTGTCTTGCCGAAGTCTTAGTTTGTAAGCTCGAGCATGTGACAAGGCTAATTTATACAGGTTTTATTGCCGGAATCTTAGTTTGTAAGCTCAAACATGTGCCAAGACTGATGGGATTAGGTTTGTCGTGACGGAGTCTTAGTTTGTAAGCTCAAGCGTGTGACAAGGCTACTGTGACCAGGTTCTATTGCCGGGGTCTTAGTTTGTAAGCTCAAACATGTGCCAAGACTTATATGATTGATTAGGTTTGTCTTGCCGGAGTCTTAGTTTGTAAGCTCAGGCATGTGTCATGGCTAATGTGATTAGGGTTTTCATGACGGAGTCTATGATTGTAAGCTCAAGCATGTGATAAGGCTACTGCGACCAGGTTTTATTGCCGGGGTCTTACTTTGTAAGCTCAAACATGTGCCAAGACTTATATGATTGATTAGGTTTGTCTTGCCGGAGTCTTAGTTTGTAAGCTCAAGCATGTGACATGGCTAATGTTATTAGGGTTTTCATGCCGAAGTCTTAGTTTGTAAGCTCAACTGTGTGACAAGGCTACTGTGACCAGGTTTTATTGCCGGGGTCTTAGTTTGTAAGCTCAACCATGCGCCAAGACCGATGTGATTAGGTTTGTCTTGCCAGAGTCTTAGTTTGTAAGCTCAAGAATGTGACAAGGCTACTGTGACTAGGTTTTATTGCGGGGGTCTTAGTTTGTAAGCTCAAACATGTGCCAAGACTGATGTGATTCATTAGGTTTGCCTTGCCTGAGTCTTAGTTTGTAAGCTCAAGCATGTGCAATGGCTAATGTGATTAGGGTTTTCATGCCGGAGTCTTAGTCTGTAAGCTCAAGCATGTGATAAGGCTACTGTGACCAGGTTTTATTGCCGTTGTGTTAGTTTGTAACATCAAACATGAACTAAGACTGATGTGATTGATTAGGTTTGTCTTGCCGGAGTCTTAGTTTGTATGCTCAAGCATGTGACATGGCTAATGTGATTAGGGTTTTCATGCCGGAGTCTTAGTTTGTAAGCTCAAGCGTGTGACAAGGCTACTGTGACCATGTTTCATTGCCGGGGTCTTAGTTTATAAGCTCAAACATGTGCCAAGACCGATGTAATTAGGTTTGTCTTGCCGGAGTCTTTGTAAGCTCAAGCATGTGACATGGCTAATGTGATTAGGGTTTTCATGCCGGAGTCTAAGTTTGTAAGCTCAAGCGTGTGACAAGGCTACTGTGACCAGGTTTTATTGCCGGAGTCTTAGTTTGTAAGCTCAAACATGTGACATCGCTAATGTGATAATTTTTTTCATGCCAGAGTCTTTGTTTGTAAAGTCAAGCATGTGACATGGCTAATGTGATAATTTTTTTCATACCAGAGACTTTGTTTGTAAAGTCAAGCAGCATGTGACTTTATCTGTTTTTATGTAAATTTTAAAATCGCGCTAGAACATAATTAAACACGCCGCTGAACACTTAATTCTTACTGCTCTAGCATATTTATACATTTACACCATGGCCAACAGTATATTTTGCCTCTTTGAATTCCCACATATCTTAATACATCTCTCTTGAAACAACTTTCTAGTCTACATAAATTCATTGGTATTGTTCTGGAATCGGTAAGTCGGAGTAGATTATTTACTTTTGCTTTAGCAACGTTCTATCTATTGTGTTTGTTATTGGATCCCACAACCTCGCAAGAATCATTAACGGTCGGACGTTTAACAAAGAAGAATTTATTTACATCGAGATTCCAACTGATAACAACAAAATTGACGCATCGATTGACCAAAGCTGTCATTCATAGATTGTGATTTGTTATAGGAGCAGTAAATATTAAAATTGGGATTATGCTGAGATAAACCATAAAATGTCCAGCTCGAACGTTCAAATGTTTTTACCCGACTTCCTTGTGCATATAATTCTATTAGCAACTTCAGACTTGACCATGAAAGCATATAACGTCATCCTGTAGTTGTCGTTGTTTATATTTTGCAAATACGAAAATTAAGCCCAGAACATTATGTTAAAATTGGAATTATGCTGAGACAAACCATAAAACGGCCAGCTCGAACGTTCAAACGTTTTTTACCCGACTTCCTTGTGCATATAAATCTATTAGCAACTTCAGACTTGACCATGAAAGTATATAACGTCATCCTGTAGTTGTCGTTGTTTATATTTTGCAAATGCGAAAATTAAGCCCAGAATATTATGTTAATTTATGGCCGCCGGATAGAGGGAAACTTTTATAATTTTTTATAATTGTTGACCCAAAAATATTTTGTATACAAAATCACAGCCGCCTTCTAGAAATACCATATATAGTATATATAACCTCGGCTATATAATTCCACGAAATCGACCGTACAGAACATTTCCACAAGAAACGCATGTTGACTGCGGTGTAAATTTCCATATTATGCTCATAACCTGTAGAAACAACTATGTATAGAATGGTATCGGCTTCTAACCACCGTCTGTGTGGTATTATTCGATGTAGATGTTATGTAGTGTTATCTACGCTTTAAACTAACGCAGCAGTAGCGGACGAATTAACGTTTGCTCTGACCTACGGTTCAAACCCGAAAGCCATAACGTTACATTTTACATCTTCGAATAGTTAACTGGAAAAATGTATTATAACCCTTGTTAAACCTTGAATTGCTCGAATTATTTAAGAACCGTACATTTCAAAAACTCCGGGTTCCCAGTAGCCAGCATGGCTCGATTGCGGTAACGTACGCAAACCATAGATCTATGTAAGACTGTTTGTCGGTTGCTCCAGAAACCTCGCAAAGCGGGCGAATAACTGCACACCTGCAAATATGGGCAACACAAAAAACAACATATAAAATACCACTCGGCAATGTACGCCGGTGTCAATAGGTAAAGTTATCCATTAAAGGATTATGCGGTGTTTACGTCATAAAGGACCCCATTTAGAAGTTTCGTCCCCAATAATTTACACCATCCCATGCAGGAATATACACTACTTGCCCACATTATATAATGAAACAGATGGTGTATGAGACACCATCAACTTAACTATAATGTGAAGATCTGTTTATTGTTTTTACAGACGGTGTCAAGGACACCATACATAAACACATTACATAAAGTGCGTAAATAACAGTGTGGTGTACCTAACACCGTATAATTATTTAAAAAATTCTAAGGTGTAGTTTACACCATGCCATTATAGACAGTTCAGTATTTATGTATACTATCTTAAAATACCACCGTAACTACTATGGTGTCCAAGACACCATATAATGTACGACACACCCGGAGGCGACAAAACATCGACATGATGAGTCCTTTATATCATAAATGCCTGCATTAATCAAGCGACACACTAAATTTTGACTAAAATGACCATTGACCATTAGTATTGGTTGTTAACAAAAACACAATGAAGTGTCATTGATTTGGCATTAATATATTAAATGATTACATTAGTCCACATTTCCGGATTAGAAAAATTGACTTTGAATAGGATATATATGGGTTAACAGGCTGCCTAAAACGCATTACAACGCAAAATGCGACACTGCATAATAAGCCGTTTTGACTACGACACTGTTAACCATCGTCCACAAATTTGCAAAATTTTCAACGACTTTTCTGTCCACCGAAACCGTAAAGCGAGCAGTTAACTCTGGCTGGCTCATATCAAAATTTTTGAAATAACCTCGTAAGCAAATGTAAAAACAGGTTTGTTTCCGCATTTCACTGCAGTTGCCAATAGCAAATGTTCGACGATGCAACAACGGTTTTCATATTCTGCTTACTTATGTGTATGTATTCACTTAGCTCGGTTTGATTCTGGCGATTTGCGCTATTGATAATTCGTTTGCTACCCAAATAATATTCAGTCAGACGCATTAAATCAGGCTGTTAGAAATTCTGTGCCAAAAATGCGATAGGATTTGACAGTGCCAGCGTTTGATTGGTTCTAGGAAAATTTAATTTCATGAGACGACGACAAACATATTATTTTCTTAGGATTAGGCTTAGTCTGGCTTAAACACCACTGTTTGTTATTGTAGTACGTTCTTCGACAGTCCTTCTGCGTTACAACGTCTGATTTTCAGCTATGCTAATAATGAGTTTAAAACTTTTAAAGCCTGAAACTTCACCAATATACAATGAGAAACAAAAAAAGCAACTTTTTAGCTAAATATAACCAGCTTTTACTCGCATAATTTTGGCTTCTCTGTTATCATGCTAATAATGAATTTAAAACTTTTAAAGCCTGAAACTTGACCAATATACAAAGAGAAACAAAAAAAGCAACTTTTTAGCTAAATATAACCAGCTTTTACTCGCATAATTTTGGCTTCTCTGTTATCATGCTAATAATGAATTTAAAACTTTTAAAGCCTGAAACTTGACCAATATACAAAGAGAAACAAAAAAAGCAACTTTTTAGCTAAATATAACCAGCTTTTGCTCGCATAATTTTGGCTTCTCTGATACAATTCAAATTTCAGAGACTCCATTTGGTTATCTTCCTATTCTTTGTGTAAATGGTCGCGAGTATGGCGAAATCAATGATATTTCACGATTTTTGGGAGAAAAATTTGGTAAGTTTGGATTAATTTTAAGCCAATAAAAATGAGAAAATTTGATACGAAAAATGTGAACACGCACGGATAATACCAATGCTAATAAGTTATAATTTGTTACTTTTGTATCTAATGTTTTATCAGAAAGATATGACAATGAAATGTGTTAAACTATTTACCATATTTTAAGTAAAAATTCAGTCTCAATCTAGCAAATTGGTGAAACATTGATGGAATTTATTTCTTGAATTATAAGATCTGATTTATGAGGCATTCCAACGATTACTAATATAACCGTACGTCTTGTACCCATACAAACTAGATATCTATAAGTCAACGTAAATTTTTTATAGCATCAGATAAGCAAAGTGTGCTTAACAATATTATAAAAATTATATTATAAACACTAAAATTTTGCAAACTCGTGCTTATAAAAATAAATTGATATCTTCAAAGATCAAATAGCCGTCATGAATGTTGAGTTGATAAATCGCAATTTTTTCATATCTGAACCTAAACCATAAAGTGTACAGAAAGTCTAGATTAAAATTATCAGGCGAGAAACAAAGAGTTGTAAAATTCTTTAAGTAAAAAAACTAGAAATGACGCATGTTATATGCTTTGTCGGCTAGGTATGCATAAATAAATTGTACAAGCCACAACATTATACAGCGGCTTCGGTTGGAAATGATATGGCATCATGATATATTCGTTGTTCGGCATCTTTTTGTGGTGCCCAAATATGAAAACTGACCACATTTAAAGTGTCTCATGCGTATAAATCATAGGTGTCAATGTTACCATCTAAAGGGTCTGACCACCTCAACTCAAATCTACCACTACACTCTTCGACTACCCCTGCCGAGCGCCCAAGGCGCACGCAAAAAATGTTGGCAAAAATATCCTACATAGAGTTAAAAGCAGCAAAAATGAGGGTAAAATTGGCAAAAGTAGGAAAATATTAGGAAAACTTTACGACAACTTAGCAAAATTATTCAAACTTGTTCAAAATTTTAGGGAAATTGGGAAAGATTCTAAGTTCAGACAAATTTCAAATTTTCATCCCCACTCTGAGACCCCCTCCCGACGACCACCTAACCAAAATCCGACGGACATTCGACACATATGGTTTAAATATATTCAGCGGAATCATTTAGCCGATTTTTGAAACGAACTATCGCGAAAACAACCCACGCAAAAAAATGAGCGGCATTACGCTTTGTCGGACACAATTCGATAAAACGCGCCAGGATTCACTGTCGAGAGAACCCCTCCCGACGACCATCTAACCCCAGATCCGACGGACTTTCGACACATATGGCTTAAATATATTCAGCGGAACCATTTAGCCCATTTTTGAATCGAACTTATCGCGAAAACAACCCACGCAAAAAAATGAGCGGCATGGCGCTTTGTCGGACACAGTTCGATAAAACGCGCCAGGATTCACTGTCGAGAGACCCCCTCCCGACGACCATCTAACCCCAAATCCGACGGACATTCGACACATATGGTTTAAATATATTTAGCGGAACCATTTAGCCCATTTTTGAATCTAACTTATCGCGAAAACAACCCACGCAAAAAAATGAGCGGTATGGCGCTTTGTCGGACACAATTGGATAAAACGCGCCAGGATTCACTGTCGACTTTAGAAAAATCAAAGCAACATTGTGTGAATAGGAAAAGTTTTTTTCAGAAATATTCTCATACAGTAAAAGTGCGAGTTTCGCTAACCAAAACACAGACAGACCCGCATACGAAAAATTTCTTAAAAAAACTGCGACTGTAAGCTGACATAAACGATGCGATTATGAATAAGTTAATTCCCAAGGGTAAATATTTATATCTAAGACAAATGATTATTGTCTATGGTTGTCGTAAAGCTATATTTAACTTAGAGTTAAAATTGTAGAGAAGAAGGCATGACTCCAAGCTTCTACAAATATTTACCTGATATCTAGCGAATAAATTTTGGCCACTTCCTATCACAAAATCCTTAAAATATTGATACTAATACATACTTAAAATGATGGAGATCGGAAATATATATTTTAAGAAAACTAGATATATCAGGAATCATGTGAACTCTAATACAGAAATTTGGGAATTGATAGCTTGTGAAAATACACAAATTCCTCTTAAACCGGCAGACGTAATGGTAATTTTTAGGGGACGGACGTAAATATCGTTCGAAAAATGAGCTTAATGGGAGAGTTCGGGGCGGCAGCGCTCTGACTAATAGGCTCAGGCTTAGTATATGACTCATATAAATGTCTTAGTTTTAGGTTAAGACTTAGGCTTACTATATCGGGAATGGGATAGCCTGCGTTTCACCAGGATCATAAGACATGTTTTGTAAATGTAAGTCGCTAACATAAAACATTCAGGTCTGTATATATACTTAAATTTGAGAAACATGTCCGAAATTATTTCGATATTTCAATTTTCGCCATTTCTAATATTTATAGTAAGCATTTTTGCAAATATCTCCAGTTTTCGTTATGCTGTTTTAGGTCTTAGCGGCAAAACGCTTGAGGATAAGCTGATCATAGACTCGACTGCTAATGCCACAAAGGATTCTGTCGTTCAACTGGTGAAGCCAAGCTACTCAATGACTCCTGATGAAAGGGTACCTGTAAATTAGATGACTCCGTTGTGTTCCGTTGGGTTTGCAAACATAACGTTTATCCACTAATCTATAGGTGTCGAAGGTTCCTAGGCTTAGGGAAAGGGGGAGTAAATTATTGAAATTTTATTAACTCAAAATGTCTCCTAAAATTTCTTCCAATTTGCGCTATTTGCGATAAATCTTTACTATTTTCCCCTATTTTTACATTTTATACCGATTTCTGCCTATATTCACGCTATTTTTGACTATTTTTGTTAACATCTTCTGTGCTGGGGGAGATTGGGTTAAGAGTGGCGTAGTTTGGGTTGATGGGACGTGGATTAGACCGTTTAAGGGAAAGTAACCACGCCTACCCTCCTCCCATCGACACGTATGGGCTAATCTGTTCAAACAGACACAGTAGCCAGTTAAATTGCAACGAGCGATCAGTAAAGGTTCAATATTTTTTAAGGATTCCTTCGGGAATCTTAAACAAAATCGGTTTATTTATCGAGAAGATATACGTGTTTACGTGCCAATAAGTCTCCCTTTGGCTGGCAAAACAATTTCGTCCCTTATTTCATAGCAACAGAGCTGGAACTGGGTCACTGCCTCATGACCCAGTAACTCAGTGGCCCACGGGAGGCGTGACCCAGTAAGCCAGTTGCCCAACTGACCCAGTGACTCATTGACCCGGCCGAAATTGTGACCCGTTTGACCCAGTAAATCCAATGCTATCTTTGGTATCTGTCATGTTCATTCCGAAATTATGGAAGGCAAAATTGTCAATATGACTATCTCTATAACTATTACGCGCTTTCCATTTTTCGGAAAACAAATAGCACTATATATACCCTAATACCCTAATTTTCTTCCACATACGTGTGGATTCTTTACCAGCGATGTAGCACTGCCCAGGCGGTAGATCGAGGAGGTGATCCACTCATAGCCCACCACCCTACCGCCCAACCAGCCACCCAAACATCTGCGGAGCTTGGCCATAGAAATGTTAAATTCAGAATTTTTTGAACGATTGTGTTTGATTGAAATAGCGTTAGCGACAGTAACTAGAACATGTAAATTAACGAAATAATTGAAATTGAGTATATCTTTTGTATTTACGATGTGGTGTTGGACGTACACGGCTGCGTAATGTTACGTCGGCTACTATAGCGCCCAGACAAGAGATTAGTTAAGTTCGGCTGTGGTAAATACCATGTCAGCTATCGTAACTGGGTCTAGCCAAGGGAACTAGCACGTACCGTTGCATAATATTATATTGTATAGGAAAATGTGCAAAGGAAAACAAGAAATGTTGCACCTTTATGGCATAGGCGCAACTGGGTGACGACTGACAACCCAGTGACCCAGTTCCACCTCTGCAAAGCAAAATTCTGGGCAGTGATGAAGTCTTCAAGAAATGTTAACACGTAAACAGCGCACAATATACATATCAGAAACCAAAAATCTTAAGTTATAACGAAATTTACTATGATATTACCAAAGCCGACGCACCATGTTTATGGCTATAATATAGGCTTAAAACAGATTTTGTTTAATCACTTCTTATGAAAACACATACAATACAGACAAATTTATCAAAGTATGTTCCAATCCTTAAACGTATCAAATAAAAAAACAACATGAGAGACCTGTTAATTATTTCCTGAATTTCTGAATTATAGTATTGATGTTCGCCATTTACTGTCGCAAGCAGATAATAACCAAATATTCTATCCTAGTACAGAATATATTTATTTAGCAAAATTGTTAAAGAAAGCCAAAACGTTAAAGTATTCAGTATACCTAGAAAAAAATTGCAGTTATCACACGAGAATATCATATTCGATCCCAGATTTTATAACAAATAATTAAGGTTTTCTATTTTCCTCGGCGTAATCCATCGTATAAACACATATTTCAAGCTGGTTATTTTCAGAGAAACATTTTGTTCATGTTCAATTTTTTTCATAAGGTTTGAGGCTATTTTTCAAAAGGTTTTGCCGAACTTTTATTTTTTGTTGATTTATTCAAATTTTTTTAATTAGGTTTGAGGCTGTTTTTCATAAGGTTTCGGTCAAACTTTTATTTTTTGTCGATTTATTCAATTTTTTTCATAAGGTTTGAGGCTATTTTTCATGAAGTTTTGCCGAACTTTTATTTTTTGTCGATTTATTCAATTTTTTCACGCTGATTTACTTGATATTTCAACGTATAAAATAGTCGTCTGTCCGAAAAGAAATTTTTAAAACATTCCTGAATTTGTGTTATGATCCTTAACTTTAACCCAAACTGAGACCATATTGTTAAACACTGTTATTCAGGAACCCTTCTGTTGATGATGATATTGAATGTTTGTTGACGACAGCACTAAATCATTTAAGAGCTTGAGTGTGATTTAGAAAACACTTGATCAATCCAAAAAACATCTAATCTGAGTTGCCTACGTCGTTATCACATACCGAGTGCAACTTCTGAACTTACATGCAAAGCTCACTTATTAGCACAGCACCGTTGGTGATGGCTTCTCAAATATACATCGTGACGTCGAACCAAAGGAAAGGTATTAAAAAATAACCATTTCGTTCATAAATTAATACATTTGTCGCAGTGTACATTGTGAAATTATTTTTGCCTAGTTTGCCGTGCGCTGTTACTCTCCCTCACTTTACTATGTTCCTAAAACGGAATTCAGCAACAGTTCATAAATATCGTAGTAGCTTGTCTACGAGACTCGGAGCCAAACGACTCAGGTCCAGTCCGTCGCCGCGTCAAACGCTTTTTTTCAAAACTGTGGAAAATGCCTAAGATTAAAAAGAAAAGGGCTCAATAAATTGATCAAAACTAGCTTTATAATATTGTTAAAGTATTGAAAGGAATTTTAGTATTTCAGCCAATTTCTCTCCAATTTTTGTATCATAGAGATCGACATTATGAATTGTACGTACGTCATAGGAGTCGAAGGCCCATCAGCTCTGGATAGGAAGGTTCAGAGTGGCATGGAAGATAGGCCAAAGGGGGTAAATTTTTGAAATTTTTAAAAACTCAAAATTTCTTCGAATTTTGCTAAAATTTCCCCAATTTTTACCAATTTGCGATACATTTTTAATAATTTCCCTATTTTTACCCCATTTTACGCATATTTTTACCAATTTTTACCCTATTTTTGAAAATCCTTGATATAAATCGTTGAAAGTGCCGTTGTGGTTCTGCAGCTTTCAGTTGTAGGGAGGGTAGTCTTGGTTGGGGGATGGGGGCAACCCCGAAATCGACATCTATAATGCTGTATGTATATCATATTGAGATGTGTAATGATAAAATAATTTTAGGATACGATTAAATATTCTCAAGTATTCTAAAAAGACAGCTGATATTGTTAAATACACTAATTAAAACAAATATTTGTTTAGCATATAACTTACCTAGTACAACTAGCTTTCGAAGGCTAAATCAAGTACACCTAAATAAAACAACATGAGTTCTTCCAATGTCCAAAAATTAACATTTCTGGCGTTATTCTTTGAAACCTTCATTCTTCGTTTGTTTCAGAAAACCTATTTTGCCGAAAAGAAGCAAGAATTTGCGAAAGTTTTTTCGTTTATCGAACGCCAATTGTCTAAATGCACAAGCAACTTTATCGTTAGCTCAACAGTGAGTTAATTAAAAATCTAATTCATGTTTTTGCTTGTTATTAAAGACATAGAATTCATAAAGTCCAGCATTCGCAATATCGCTGCCTCCTGGACACAAACAGAGCAACAGCTCCAAGATAGCTCAGTGGTTTGCATACGCCGTACTGCCCCAGCGCCGGTTTCAGTTTGCCAAATATTGTACCATACACAAACCAATTCGGCCATTAAATGGTTAAGTTCACTATTAATTCTATGCAATAAGATAACTCGATCGAAGAATCTGCAAATAAGACCCGCTCAGGGAGACTTCTAGATATACATATATTCTCTGTAATATATAATTTTATAATTATGAACTTACTTACGCTTTTATGAATATACATTTGAGCATTACTGACATATTTTATTGGGTCGCAAAAACCTTCCAGTGCAGCCGAAACACTATACATTCTTTTGCAATTAAATAATCAACCTTGACCTTTTAATGCCTAGAGTTACCACTGGGAAAGGTCGCGCATTACGACGCTTTGTGTTAACTGAGTTTGTTTTGTGGCGTATATATGTTTTAAACTTGCACTGTTGTTCCCTCGTTTTGCATCAGCTCCCAGACAGTTGAATGGTGTTCGTACGCCGCCTAGAATAATACAGCCTTTATACAAGGAGTACAACAGGTTGTACTCCATGTATAAGGGAAAAGTTTGTCAAACATTGCATGATACACGAGCTAATTATGGAGCTACCAATTTCTTCTGTTGCGTAACAGAAAAAATTATGTCATTGCATGTCCGGCAAGAATGTATCGTGGCGGTCGCTGGGTTTCTTTGGATTATGTGTCGTACAACCGAGGCATTACTATGTGCAACTGCAGGTAGTCATACAAAGGCAAAGTAACCTGTCTTACTAGAAGACCGAGCTTGCACCGCTGTCAAGTATAAGTCCGTATTGAATATAATTCCGTCAGTTGCACATATTAATGCCTCAACTTAATTAAATGGGGCATTACTTTGTGCAACTGCAGCAAGCCATGTAAACCGACAAAACGTGTCTTACCAGAAAAAGTAGCTTGATACCGCTGTCCATTAAGACGTCATGCTTCATTACATTACAGAGCTAGCTTGTTTTAAATACGGTTGGGGCAAATTTTGCGCAACCACAGCCGTCAAGTATAAGTCCGTATTGAAGCACATGTCGGACTATGTTGAAAGGTACATACATATCGAGCTCGGAAGATACAACTTGTACAGCTCTATCTTTACAAAAAACACTCATGTCATAGGAAAAGTAGTATTTTCGTTTGAGCTGTGCGTGTTACTGCGATATGTACAAATTATATCGTAAAAAATGTTTCGGTCTGTTCAGAAGGGATAGCCTAATTAGAATTACCCCAGCTTCAGTGTATATATATTGTGTGCAGTATAATTGATGACATCTGAAGAAAATTGGTCCCATGGGAATGATGTTATTCAGCCTGGAATGCTACAGATTAATTAGAGATATATAACAGGCAGTTTCGAAAGACAGATTTCTGTCTATAAAAATGCGTAGCTTAAACGGACGTTGCGTTAAATGTTTTGATTTCAACACAAGTGATTCTTAGGATTTACGTTATATCATCTGGCTGTGTATTAGTTTAGCCCGGTTTAAAAGGGGCATTTACAATGCCTAATTTTGGGTCAAGCATAATCAGCCAATTCAAGCAGAATCAGCAAATATCTCTCTTTCAAAGCAATACAAAGCTGAATATTATTCATCCGTACCCGCCGTGCTACAATAAAAACGTCTGAATGAGCGATATGTTAAACTATTTTTCTGATCTTAAAGATATATGCGCGAATCCATTTTCAGGCTGAATTGATTTGTCGCATCACCGTAATGTTAGATCACCGATAGACCACAAGAGTTTGCAATTATATACTAAATTATTAAGTGAGCGGTAAGGGACAAAAAATACGATTTCGTATCAGTTCGCGGGCTTGAAAGCCATATTTGCATCAAAATGTCAACATATATTAATTTTATACGTATCGGTATTAAGCAAGAGTTCTTGGTTGTAAACATGCGGAGCTCTCAGGGTGAGGGGTAGCCAGGATCGGCGGGGGGGTCGTCGTAGGAAGTAGAGGCCCTCGCTGCGTGGGAGGTCGTCACAGGGTGAAAACAAAAAGTTGACAGCCTCGCCCCACCCACCCCCGTCGCACCCTCATTTTTACCAATTTCATCCCAGTTTTTGCAAGTTAGACCTTTTTTTGCAAAAATTTCCCGCGCGCCTAAGGATGGCTCAGAGGAGAGGGGCCGAGGAGAGGCTACAGGAGGGGTTGGGTAGGCTCCTGAACTCCTACTTCGGCAATGCTTTGTAGAGTATTCGAAATTCTTCGCTAATTTTCGGTGTGTGAAAGTAGATTCAGCCCATTCGGGTTCCTAAGACGCTTAGCTTTAGTTGCGCATAAATTGAAAGTCAATAACTTTTACACCGGGTCCAAGATAAAATGCTATTGACTATACTATTCGAGTAAAATGTTGGAGATAGAACAATGCTGCACCGATAAATACACGTTTAAATTCGAATTTTCGAGAGGCTCAAATTAACATAAATTAATAGATTTGGAGCCCAAATGGAGCCCATAAATTTGGATTCCTGTCAGCAGTTTCGGAATGAGGTTTAATCCTTTAACTCTTGCAATTGTTCAACAACAACAAACGTTTGAATTTGTTTGACTAGCTAAATTCAGCGAATATTGCACGATTGCGCGCGTGTTGTTGTTCGCTCACTTTGTGAGGAGCCTTAACGATTCCAACAATAGCTCCGAAATAATTCAATGTTTAGTGAACGTGACTTTCACCCGAGCGTTCGGGGTTGGATACCACGCGGCGACCAATAATTTTCATCGATGCCCGAAATGCAAATTAATTCATCACTTAAAAGAGTTAAACTTGACATTTCAGATTTAGACTAGTGATTAGTGTTGGGCAACGGTCGATTTTGAAGTAAAACGGTCCACCGTAGGCCGTTGGTTTAAATCCGTCGGACAACGGCCGGCCGTTGGCCAACTGGCGACCGTCAGCTAACAGCTGGGCAACGGCAAATGGACGGCTGACTGTCAAAAAGCTTCTCTTATTACGATATGAATTTTATATTCGTAAAGGCTGTTTCATCATTTGTTCAAAAATCGATCAGTATCTGAGGGTTTTACACTGAATACTACAGCAAGCGCCGAATCTTATGCGTGAGATAAATATAACAAGGATGTACAATACTTTAGCGCTGGGCGAAAGCCGGTTCTGATGTCTATCATTAAACATGGAAACATATTAGTTTTATAATAGGCATACATTATATGCTTAAATACGACAAGATAATAAAAATCTTTGCATGTTGGGTATTAAGCTTATATATCGATCAAAAACTTCCAGTAGTGCAGCTTATAATCCGCTTGCTATATATTAGTAAACGTATTGACCATTGCCGGCCGAGTGACGGCTCATAACAGATGACCAACAACTTTCGCAACCCCAAGCGGCAGAATTATGTGAAAAGCCAACCGACGAATGTGTAGCCATTAACGACCAGAATATTGTCAACTGTCGGCATTTATCCAACGGCCGATATGCCGTCGGTCGGCCACCGGGTTTTACGGCCGTTGCCCAAAACAACTGGTCCAAGCAAACAACAGAGCACTTGCATCAAGCCAGTACGATTGAATGATAACAAATATGTTTTGCCAAAAAATTCCCTATTTTTTCGTCAAAAAATTCCTATTTTCTACACACGACCCTTTCAATCTTACTTAAATTTGGTTCATTAAGAATTTCACGAATACTCGTTTCCAATCGACTCTTTTTGATTGCCGTGAAATCTATTTGTAAACTGGCATGTTATGTAATACTTTACTGCTACACTGATAGCCACTAGTTATAGAAAAAACCACTCAGACGTGCGATGTACACACAACAACACATATTAAAGCCGATTTCGTGACAAAAGTTAGCGTAACACTGTAATATCCATTGGCAGCGACAAACAATGCCGCCTAGCCTAAGATTATTCAAACTGTGACTAATACTTCCTGTTGATTAAAGCGTTGTATTAGCTGAAAGTAATTTGTGAACAATCGATGGATGTTGTTTTATACTCAGAAATATTTAGAGTAGCGTATTTTGTCATATTTATTTCAGCTGTGGAAATACAAACATTCAAGCTATTTGTTTAAAGAAATTGTTCCGGACAGTCAGTTATAGTTAGGAACCAGAGGTGAGAACGGGTCGAAATTTTTCGGCCCATGCTGTTGGAAATTGAGATTGGCAGGCCCGGTCGTGCAAAATTTCGGCCTGGACTGGCCCGGCCTGTTCATAATCGGGTGTAGGAGAGCTCAATATATAGTATACAGGCGATATAAAGATGAAAACGCATATATGAAATGAGACCGACAAGAAATTCTTAAAACGAACCTATGATTACCGAACCGTGTACTAATCATACGGTCTTTGATTTAGGTAAGAACGAACTGAAATTTTTCGGACCGACCCGGTTCATTAGGAATTGAGGTCGGCCCGGTCAGGCCGGGATCTGCAATATTTTTTCCCGGCCCGTTCGTAATCAGATGTCGGCCTGGCTGCGTCTCGAAATTCTCATCTCTATGACAAAAACAAAGCAGTAAAACTAAATCTATCGCCTACGACTCGGCAAAAATTCAGTGCTCCTCAATATTTATTCGCGAATTTTTCATGAACTGTTTTTGAATTGCTAAGCGAACAATTCGATTTTACTTCTGTTCGAAGCTGTATTTAAAGCGATCAGCTGCGACAGCTGAATTGAAATCCGTATTGACAATACAAGCTATTTCGTTAAAAAATAATCATTTGCTTTAGCCAACGTGGGCTGACTTTGTGCTCTATGGAATGTGGAATATATGCGTTCATTTTATGGGAAGTGATGTATTCGATTCAACGCCTGCCATTAAGCGACATTATACGGGAATGCTCGGGTTGCCAACAATGAAGTCGTATATACAGAAAACTAAAAATCTTCCAACATATCCATTTTAAACTCTACCTCTATAGATAATTTGCTATTTTTCTTTCAGTTAGACAGAAAAATTATGAACACAACTTCTATTACAATACAACTAAGATGTGTGTTAACATGCTCAAACTTTTGTTCAAAATTTGAGCTCAAAATTTCATTTAAGTTTGAGCTGAAAGTTTGAATGTGTGAACACAAATCTTAGGTTAAATATTATTGTGCAGAAAACGTATTTACACGTGACATTAAATTCGATATGTACAACTTTGTGAGCCGAAAAACACGACATCACAACGTGATGTCTACAATCAGAGACCTAATAAAAGCAAGAAGCAAACAAATATAAAATATTGATTTTTAAACGTATCTTTGAGTTAAATTCTTGAACAATTTTTCCTCACTATATGTTTCGGTGATAACTTCTGAAAGCAACGAACTATGACACGTGTGAATGCGTCCCATGAACGTCTTATAGTAAACATTAGCCTAGTATAAATGCGTGCAATAAAGTGGGTAATCCATCGTATGACATTGCAACACCTAAGTCACTGTATGGCTAGGTTGAATCCACAATGTGATGTTTGCAAGTCCTGACGTACATAAACATATAAAATATTCGTTAAACTAAAACACTAATCAAGCATCAACACTGTAAGCTCTCATTCAAACACACCACGCATAACCATGCTGCCGGAAACTAGTTTTGATCAGCCGTAAGACATTCAACTATACAATCCGATTTCGAATAGGTTCTGAATCAGTTGCTGAACAATTATGGAAAGCATTGTTTGAACAATAAACCGCGTAGTCTAAACATTTATGCTCCATCACATTTCTCACACTATTAGAGAGTTCTACCTCAAGAAATGTAGTTGACTCGAGCTGATACATTTGTAAAGACGGTAGGATATACAAATGAGTTGTCGATTCTGTCACCGCAGTTGCTAAACGCACAGGGGAAGTTTGATAACGTAAAGCGGTTAATTATATGCTGAGTGAAAATGAACAATCAGTAGCCCGTAGCGGAGTATCAAGAGAAGACGTAGAGCGATCGTCAAGCACTGTTTAACGGAAACGAAAATGTCAAAAAGCAAATATGAAAAAAAGTTTCTAATAGATAGCCTGTGCTTAAACACTAGAAGGAGTAAGAAATCCGAAATTGAGATTAAAATTTAGTTATTCAAGACTTCTTCAATCTTTTCTATTAAGATTGCAGATATTGGAAACATCTGGTGACGTAGCTGATGAATGGATTCGATCATAGTTTGCACGCCAAGATGAGTTCAAACATAGTTGAGTCGACATTAGTAGTGCGCCCACCTTGATGTTCGCATAGTTGTTCGAAGAACTCCTTGAACTTCGATAGAAACTGTCCGGATTTGCCCTACATATGGTCTATTTTAGACCGAGCCAAAGTCATTTCTTCACCGAATTTCTGCTCAAGATTGCCAAGTTTGGTTTTGAGTTAGGCTAGTTCATTTTGCCAATGAAGAAACAAGTATCTTATAATCCGCCTGCGAACTCGATGGCATCGGCCTGTCGCTTTCAGTCGATGAAACGGGCAAGGTCTGAGATGTCGACGGCATTGGCTTGTTGTCTGAAGTTAACGAAGAACGCGAAAAATAGTTGCCTGAGAGATTGTAGCCGCTTTGTTCGACATGTCTTAAGGACATTGACCAGTACGAACCATTAATGTTTGTTGTCTGTCCGCAAGTTAGAATTATATTTTTGAGCTGCATATGTGTGGTATGCATTATACTTAAACCCCTCAGGGTTACCTTGGCCAGGCTACCGGTAATCCAGCGATTTTACTATCCTGCTGCACCATGTATCTTTATTACAATGTTTTCCGGGCACGTTGTTTTCCGAACAAAATATTTTTCCTCTTATTAAAAGGTTTCTAACAGGCTGTTAGCAATGATCGTAGCGCGACGCCAATCAGCTTCATACTTAATTTCGAAGCGAACCAAATCAAAAACTGCACTTCTAAAACCACATATTATAAAAAGCGAGCGGAGTTTCCACAGTTACCCGTGTATTTGTGTCCTGACGTCGACCACAATGTATTGTTTTGTGCGACGAAATAGTTTGACTGCTTTTTATATTTGATTCTTTTTATTTATTTTTATTTTTGATGATTATTTATTTGTACCATCATGATGATTTTTTAAGAATTGGATATGCCACTCCTCAAAATTACTGCTTTAGCGCTTCCGGCATGACGCAACCAATTTCGACCTCACATCACCCTGGTTTTGAGAGGGGATAATCCTCAATTTTTTTGGTCAAGGTAGTATAACAATTTTTACATTATATTTTCTCCAAATTTTTTGGAGGGTACTTTGACCTGTTCTCAAAACCTGGGGGTCGAGGCAATATTTTATTTTTTAAAACAACCTCCCTCAGAAACTATGAGGATCGCAATAAATTTTTATCTATGGTGGTCATGGACTGGAAAACCAGGTGGCATGGATTAAATTGAGCATTTTATGCAGTATTCGTTTACATGGTAGTGATTTTGAAAAGATATCACACTCTTGCACACGAAATCATCACTATGTCGTCTGCATTTTCCACTGTTTAAACCATTTATTTTATATTGTGTTTAAAATTTATAAGAATGACATTACTGAATTGTAGGACCATCAAATTATTACTGAATGGCTTCAGTGTCTTCATTACGACGACTATGTGCCGCTTTTTATTCACGCCGGATATGATTTGTCAACAATCACGCGAATGACGCCTGAGGTAAGGCTAACTTACTTACTTATGAAACTTTGTCAGGGCGCCGTTTCGCGGGGCTTCCGCTATAGTGTGGGATCGAAGCCGTGGCGATTAACCCTCTTCACGGTCGGCCGCTGACTCCGTTTTGTTCTCCTGCAGCAACGCCGTGTGAAAGTTTGATCCCATTAATTTTATTATTTTGACCCCGGGAAATTTTCATTTCCATGGAAATAGGGTGCCATTTTAATGAATTTTAGCAATTCGTTGATTATCTAAATCATAAAATTTTTATATAATATATTAATATGTACGTATATAAATAGTTTACCCACACCATGTTGACTTTCTTCTGCCTAACCAGACCTAACCCCTAGACCCTCCTATTGCCAGAAATTCATCAACACTCCGAGGATAATGTTCGGAAACGATTGCCCGGATGACGGCTGGAGTAGAGAACACAACGTTTTGGTGTCTAACAGTACGAGCGCGAGAAATCATACCTGAAAATCCTAACAAGTACAACGCTGGCTGGCACAGCGTAACTTTCTACTCTTCGGAAATCTTCGGTTCCTGAGCCATCGTAAATGCCAGGAATTGCCAACGATTGACCGGACGACGATTGGAGTACAGAAATACGAGCCCGAGATATCGAGCTTGAAAATCTCAACAAGGTACAACGCTGGCTGGCACAGCGTTAATTTCTGCTGTTCGGAAATCTTCGGTTCTTGAGTCTTCATGCCAGTAATTTTCGGTTCATCTTTATGTTCCGTACAGAACCTCGCAATCATCGGTATCAGCCATTGTGCTGCCGTATTTGAACCAAACAGATTCAAATTCCAATGCTACATGCAGCCGAAATAGCTTTACGAAGCACCTACAAAGACATATTTTAAGTTGTTATTTAAGTTCAGGTTGGTTCAATTTTTTTAGTTTTCTGACGATCGTGCATTGGTAACAACGAAAATTAAAGCCATTGTGACGCGGAGATAAGATATAAGAATTTGTAGTGCTACATAATTGGTTCGAATGTATCCTGCTATGTAATCGATTATTTATTAATTATAGATGTATACAACTCGCAGTATGTATTTATATTTTTTCAGGACTTGCTCGCGATCGGTATAAGATCGCAGTATGTATTTTTATATTTTTTCAGGACTTGCTCGCGATCGGTATAACGAAGCCAGGACATCGCAAGAAAATAACCAACGAAATTCAGAAACTCAGCGTTCCGTGTAATCTGCCTAATTTTACACCGGTAAGTATGTTAGCAATTATTATTATTATTAATTTAAGCACCCACTCAAGGTGGAAGGAAAATAGTTTTCGGCTTAATTTTTTTGTTTTACTTCAACTTCGGCGTCCCCCAGTTTCAAACGGGAGGCTGTTCATGTTCCCAGGCAAAATTTTGTGCGAATGTAAAAGCCAGGGTGTAGGGATGTTTGTGGTTCAAGAACCTAGGTGTGGGTAAAAGCCCGTGCTACAAAAACATTTTGGGGGTTAAAAGCCAGGGTGTAGGGATGTTTGTGGTTCAAGAACCTAGGTGGGGGTAAAAGCCCGTGCTACAAAAACTTTTTGGGGTTTAAAAGCCAGGGTATAGGGATGTTTGTGGTTCAAAAACCTAGGTGGCTGTAAAAGCCCGTGCTACAAAAACATTTTGGGGGTTAAAAGCCAGGTTGTAAAGATGTTTGTGGTTCAAGAACCTAGGTAGGGGTAAAAGCCCATGCTATAAAAACTTTTTGGGGGTTAAAAGCCAGGTTGTAGGGATTTTTGTGGTTCAAGAACCTAGGTGGGGGTAAAAGCCCATGCTACAAAAACTTTTTGGGGGTTAAAAGCCAGGGTGTAGGGATGTTTGTGGCTCAAAAACCTAGGTGGCGGTAAAAGCCCGTGCTACAAAAACTTTTTGGGGGTTAAAAGCCAGGGTGTAGGGATGTTTGTGGTTCAAGAACCTAGGTGGGGTAAAAGCCCGTGCTACAAAAATTTTTGGGGGTTAATGCCCATGGTTGAAGAACCTGGTGTGGGCAAAAGCCAGTCGTTCAAGAGCTTGATGGGGTTAAACGCCCGCGATTCAAGGACCTCGTCGGGGTAAAAGCCCCTGATTTAAGAATCCTATGGCGGTGGGTCATGTTTATGACCCACCAAGTGTATGATAAACTGGGTGGGGTCGGAGCGAAAACGACCGCGGACGAAAATAATAAAAAGCTGCAAGTCGTCTATCATCGAATCTTGGTTGTACCATTAACCCAGTTTAACCCAAACCAACAGACACTAAACTTTTATTGCTTATACCAAACAAAACAAACAGGAAGATCGTCGTTATGAGAAGTATGCTCCAAGTTTCGTGAAATTTGTTCGGTCCACCCGTGGCTAAGGTCACTGCGGACTATATAAGTTCTTAATATATTATTATTATTATTATTATTGTAGGCCTCGCTATACGACTGGTTGTGTCTTTTGAAAATGAGCGAATATTTGCCACAATTCGAGTCGCAAGGCTACGATACAATCGAGAAAGCGATGAAAATCGATTGGGAAGACTTAGAAGACCTTGGCGTGTCGAAACTAGGTGAGTATATATTGTTTTTTTCGAATGTTACCCAACACGGCCGAATTTAAGCCGCGTGGGTGGCCTCTACTCCACTCAATGTAGTATACTGAGTCACAGTGTATGCTTTCAAGTGCATTTTCTAAAATAATTAGAGTGTCCGCCTGAAATGAACGACGATTACCGTGACGTTCGTAAGTTATTCGCTGTGTTCGGTATGTTCTCCCTTCAAACGCGACGGTCATTTCATTGTAGGGCCCTGATGTGGACGAGTCGAGAAAATATAGAAATGTAGTTTTTTTTATACATTTGTTGATTGAGGTAATCTCTAAACAGAAATCATATTAGGAATAATAATTTTTTGTTCTGTGGAAGAACACCGCCTTGATTGGGGCAATGAACAAAAATGGCGGCACTTTGCACGTTATTGGACCATGTTTTCGGATAGTAGGGTTCGTTGTAGGGCCCTGATATTGATGAGTTGAGAAAATTTAGAAATATGTTTTTTGTACCTTTTCCTATATATGCTAATATTCTTTTTCCTGTATTTTGCCGAATGAAATATCTTGCATTCTGCTCCTATAATTGAGGTGCACTGTTTTAACGCATTGTTCGAATATATATAGTTTAATATTGGTTTACGTTTGTACATACCTGAACCAAGAAAAGTAGAGCTCATTTAGTCGCTTCTCAAAACAACCAAAATTATCAGGGGTTTTTCCCATTCCAATAATTGAGAGAGTACTGAAAACACCTACCTGGGTGCGATTCCACCACTTCATGGGTTGGACGCCCCAGTCGTAGGCGACCACAAAGTTCTGTCCTATCAGAAAACGCCAAATGTGTATAATTTAACGACTGATTTCAAATGTTGCATGTCTAGCAAAAGAAATTTGTAGCAATTTAAACCCCTCGAGGAAATTTGAAAATGTTAGCTAAAATAGGCAAAAATTCACGTAGGGCCGGTAGTATTGGGATATGATTTTGTGCTTGGATAATTTTGTTCTTAGTTTGGGCCGATACCAAAAAGCTAAACCGAACATATGCTAGAAATTGTTTTATAATAATTATTATATATATTATATATATATTATAAATATATAAATTATTAAATTGTTTTTGCAAGGACGTGTGTATGATAAGAGCTGTGTTTGACGTTGATGACTGGGTTTGTTTCAGGGCATATGAAAAAGCTAGCCCTGGCGATCAAACGGCTACGCGACTTGCGAAATCAGCAGCTAGGATCAAAACAGCCTCAGCACTCGCGCCGGCCGTCTGCCGATTTTCGAGCATTACCTGGCCGTGCGTCGCAGCAGCAACAACATACACTGCCCAACCAAGCCAGTCAAAGCAAATTATCGGTAGAAGTTCATCCATATTCGCATTCGTCTCAACACCAGCATATGGCAGCCTCGCCCGGGCCATCGAGTGCCGGCGGTTCGTGTAGTTCGTCCACTGTTCCTTTATCGGCCCCACGTGACCCTGGTGCAGAACATCAGCCTTCAAATTTTTCTACCGGTAGTCTTCAAACGTTTACGACGCCATCACAATCTGCTGCTCCTTCGAACCCACAAATACCAACCAGGAGTAGTATAAATGATTTGGTATCTAACGATGAAGAATCAGGACACGGTGGGCACTTCCAAGCCAAAAATGTAATGTCTGCCACGAATAGTTGTAAAAATTGGACAAGCGCCCAAGTGACTTATTCATCTCCTGTCAAGGCCTCACGTGAACCGTTTGCGCCACCTACTTCACATCCCAATGGTAGCCATGCGACCGGCAGCGCTGGCGGTATGGCACCTTCGGCTACAGGTCCAAAGATTTTGAGCAGCCTTCCTTCCAGCACCGATGATGAATCAGAGCACCTCCAGCGCTACCAGTATCGCTCAATATTCGTTGGTCAGTATCAATCTGGTGCGCAGACGGGTTCACACCAACGCGGAGAGCTTGCGGCGACGATTTATGGCAATCGCTACGCCGCGTCGTCGCTTGAAAATTCACTCACGTCTGTACAAAATGGGGCCCCGAATGGTTTAGCATCCAGACAGCTCATCTTAACAGCACATAGTCGGCAAAAACTCGTTGGTGCAAGAGGGTCCGGATCACAAGTGGACAATGCTGCTTGTAGTCCGGATTACGATAATCCTGTTGGCTTTTTTACCAATTCGTCGGACGCTGACAGTAGTTTCCTTATGACTGCTTCAGCAAGTGGCTGTTTGGAGCCGGCTAGTCACCTTGAGACAGGTTCAAGCGGACCGCAAGGTCTACCGCCTTCCGGTAGGAGCCCTCGCGGGCGAACTGCTTCACCGCAGCCCTCTGCCGGAGGCGCTAGTCATCATAAACCTAGCCTCTGTGTCAAACCCCGTCCGAAAGTGGCGGCAAAAACCAGTCCCGCAAAATACAATCGTAGTCCAAAGGAGTTGGCGACCTCGCCTCCGCGAAATGCCCAACAACAACTTAAGGACGATATAGTGTACGGTTATCAAAAACATCAAATCTACGGGATGCTGAATGGCTGCGGTAAATTTAACGATCCCAGTGATTGTGGTAATAAAAATTCGATGTTAATAAAAAGAAATAATTCATTTACCAACAACACACACAGCGCCGTAGCTACTAGTGCAAATTCTGGACCGCTGTCGGCCAGAAGTAATAGTAATACTAATAATTCAAATCGTGATTCCGTTAGTCCGTACGACAATACTAGCCCTGATCAGGTGCAGCTGCTACATCCTTTATTACCACCACGCAATATGAACGGAACCGGAGGCTTACACCTATACGCTCCGCCAATACCTCCAAAACGGCTCATATCCAGGTCGTCACCAACTACTCAGTCGTCGTCGAATAGTGCGGCTGCAGATGATAGTGGGAGTCGTAGCAACGATATGTCGGTCACGCGTCGCGCTGTGTTGCCTAGTACTCCGCCGAAATTGTCCATGTCTGAAGTGTTGTTCCACAGCAACGCCAATAAAAATAACAGCAGCATTGGTGACGGTCCACGTTCGCGCAATAACGTAGATTTGTCGTCGGATGGTTCCGAAGACGTTGTCGCTCTAAGTTGTCCGGTTCCACCGGCGGCTCCGCTCCGCTGCGAAGCGAGCATTAACGCGTTGAAGAGTATTCAGTCGGCCACGACGCGGATCAGTTCGACCGGTCATTTATTATTGAACGGACCGGCAAATGCAATCGCTAATAATAGCTACGCAACGCCACAAGAAACTGACGATGGCGATACATCGAATTGTCTTGGTGCTGCCAAATCTAACGCCGCTGATAATGTCGACTTATCACTCGAAGGCAACATCGACGCTCATTACAATAGTAGCCTTGCATTTGCAAACGAGGATGTGGGAACGATTCGACAAAAAACGAACACCGCCAGCACTGAACAACAACAACGACGACCCCTCCACGTCCAGATCCATCCGTCGGCGATCAGCGATTCACATCAGGAACAAAACAGCAGCGAAAACCACGACGGCAACAACAAAACGACGACTTCGACTACTAGTCAACGTACAAATGTGATGGAGGTTTTTTCGAAACCCAACGGTGAGTATCGTCGATTACATTTGAACCGTTTGGATCGGAGAGTCAATAATTTAATGGTTTGGCTTAGACAATGGGTTTTATGTCGTCTTCGGGTCCGACCCTGCTCCATTTGGTGGTGATCGAGTACGGAAATCCCACTTAGCCGCCATTCACATACGGAAATCCCACTTAGCCGCCATTCACAGGGTCGCACACTGTTGCACCTTAGGGATTCAGTCGAGAGGCGACCCCTGTGTGGATCCGCTGATGGCCCATTAGGGTCGAATGGGAAGCTATTATTTAGTAAACTTTTGACTAATATAATATATATAATTGTTTTACTGATTTTCTCTTCTTAGCGCGTGGTCATAGTCAAGGCTAATTGCGGGGTTCGCTTGTTTGCGGATCTATAGCGCCCTACGGCAGCGCATCAGGTGTTTTTGTAAGCCATTTTATATGGTTCGTTCAGCGATTCTGTGGTATGCCAGGGTGTCGTACACTAGGTCGCTTTATCTTGACTTCTGTACTTATAGCCGTGAAGTTTTTTCGTTCGAGTGTTTTATTTTTGCGTCCTGAGTTTTGGTAGTAGTCGTTGTGACCTCAAAGTTCTTTTTGTTTTGAAAATGAACGTGGGTGAAATTGTCCCGCCTAATTTGGCCCAGTCACTAGCATTGATATTTTAGTTGTATGTAGGCCATCATTTTGAACCAAACAAGAGATAGGAGGCGCACAATGGCTTATAGCCGCTCAGGAATTCGGTTGTCGCAAGTCATATCGGTAGTCTGCTGGAGCATGGAAAAAGTATCCTTGATTACTGATCGGATTTCCATCGCTAATGACTGCTCCGAGATTTGAACGCCGTGACCCAACGTGCCCTGAGGCTACAGCGTTAGCGTGTTTCTAATGTAAGCAGCGTTTTGGCCCAGTATAGTTGTCACAAACAGACATGATGAAGAATTTTGTCAACAAATCCACCATCCATGCTCTCAGCTCCGTATGGCGGAAGCACAGTGAACTAGGACCTTCCCCTTGTTATCGTCGCACAATGTTAATGAATGGCACAGCAACTCCGGAATACCAAACATAAATTTGAAAAAAAAATAATTCTCAATTTACAGTTTGATCATAGCCATTTCAATATTCTGAACATGCCTAATTTCAATAATTTTTATTTTGCCATTTATTAAATTTTAGATTCTTCTCAACTGCTCGTCGATGCTTAGAATTACCACAATAATATACTGTTTAAAAACTGGGTTGCTCAGTCGTCGTGTGATCGGCAACATGAAAGCGCCAGTTATAGTGTTCCTGCGTGTGAGATTCCTTTGAAATTACATATTGTGCTGTGGTGGTGGCGGGTTCCTAACGCTAAATTATTAATACATATTGATTGGGATATAAAATGCCCTTATACACGGTGATGGGTACGTAGAGCAACCTTTTCATTTAGCATTGGAATAACTTAAATAAGCCGTTTTTGATGATATTTTGGTTGATGGATATTAATACTAAGTGCCTCGGTCGGTGAATTCCAAGCTACCGTGAAAATTCAACTTATTTTTGGACCGTCGGCGTCACAACTTTAGTTTAGAAATGGCTAAAACCAGTAGTAAAAGGCACAAATGGAGGACTATTATCTTCGCTGCAAAATAGTATAACTGGTTAGCCTTCTTTTCTATAACGCTGTAACTAAAATTGCACATTTTCCCGAATTTAGTGTCTACTAAATGCGCAACGGGTAATTTTTTGAAAAAACATTGTTTAAGATATCATGTATACTAAGCGCCTAGGTAGGCAAATTCCCAACCACCGTAAATAATATTGTTGCACTTTATTAACTATTGAAAAAAGAACAACAAAAAAGACAGCAAAAACCAGATACAAAACCTTCATGCCTAGCTGTGTAATAAATTGTCATAATACTAGTCGCCACAAGATTATACTGCAGAAACGAGCAGAAATTCGTTTGGACCATCGACGGCGCAAACTTCGGCTTCGACATAGCAAAAGTAGTAAAAGGCACAACTAGGTGACTGTACGTATCTTTGCGGCAGAGTAGCATAATGGGTGATCCGTCTTTTCTGTAAGGTTATGGATTTTCATAAGAATTGCGTATTTTTCTCGAATTGCGTACTAAATCCTGTCCCCTTCACCCAACTCAAGAGTGTATGCAACAGTGTCCAAGGATGCCACCTCCTCAATATAACAGTATAGGCAGTGGTGTGTGATGCCCCCAAAGCAACTTTGGAGCCAATGCTGTCCGAGCAATTATCCCAGTAGAACAGTATAGGCGACTGTATCCGAGGCCCCCACGTAGCAAATATTCGATAGTTTCTGTTTTTACATTAAACATGATACCCGAGGGGGCCCCCTCTGGAGTGCTGGATTGGGTTATAACGAATTTGTGTAAGCACACTGTGACTTATGTACACTCCAACTGGCATAATGGGGAATAACTTTGTTATTTTAGCTTACCTATAGCGGTTTAGTTCAAAGCAATTTGATCAACACATTTCCGAGATCATGCTGAAAGAAAAGAATTAGTATATAATTCGTACTGTTAATAATTGGTAATTAATTGGGTATGGGTGCTTAGTTTTATTGTTTTAGGGCCGGATTGTTCGTCGGAAAAAGCACGTCCTTCTCGGGAGTCTACTGCTGCTGGTGACGGAAGCGGTGGTGCAGTTTTTGACGAATGCTATGAAATGCTGCAAGGCCTAACTGAGGAACTCAGTGCAATGCTAACAGTAGACGACGGTGAACGTTCAAACAACAGCGGCAACAACAAAGCCGAGGTCCAACGAAAGAAACAACAGCATAGCAGTGGTGCTGCTTCGTCGTGTAATGATAACACTGCTGCTGCTGTGATTTCCTAGGTTTCCCAACGCGACAATCGTCTATGGAATAACCGGATCGGTGCTCTGACTAAAGATGTCCTTCATTGTAGATGGCTGCTGAAGTTTTTAGTGGTCAAGGGATTCCGTTGGGCAAAACGATTGCTTGTTATCGCTCATCTACTGATTCGAACTCATTATAATCTTTTATTACGTGGATAGAGCAGAAAATAGATACTTATGACTGCGAGAAGAGTAAATGTTGGAAACGTTGTTTCCGCCAATGCCTTGTGGTAATATTCTGATTCGAAGCGATGTTGTTTGACGCCAGAGTTGGTAGCGGGGTAGGAAATTCTGCCCGCCTTGCGCCTTATTGAGAACCCTATAGCGAAACTACAAACGGAAGCGGTGGTCAGAACTAAGACAGTAGCTGATCAGTACATATCACCAGAAGTTCTTTGCACAAAGCTGATCATGCCTGCTAAGAAATCCCTATTTGGGATAAGCACATGAAATAAACCAAAAACACATTCAACAACCATGTACTGGTAACTAATTTCCGCTTGCCTAAGGCTCGTGACCACCGTAATCGCGTACAACCTGCGGCCGGGTGAGGTGGATGGAGTCTGGTGAGCTGAGGGTCAAGCTGCACCACTTCCATCCTAACTTTGGCTATAATTATGTCGCAACATATTATAAAATGTGCAAAATGTATATATATACAACATTTTATTGTATAATTGTTTTGGTTTTTGAATTAAAAAACTATGATTCTTAATTATATATTTCCTTTCTATACCAGTCTGTAGGCATATGACGTAATGACGTACCAGTCACCTTCCTTGCGTGTAAGTTTACCCATGTAACAATTTCTAGCCTGAAAGGCATATATATTCCATTTCCTTTCTATACCAGTCTGTAGGCATATGACGTAATGACGTACCAGTCACCTTTCAGGCTAGAAATTGTTACATGGGCCGAATATCTGTGATCGGTCATAATTGGGACCACTTAAGCCGTTTTCATGATCACGGGCTCAGTGGAACCAGCATAGTCGATTTGCCGTGTATGTCCCTGACAGTTTTTTGACCTCTGTTTTCCCGGTTCAGAGGTCAAAAATGGGTTTTTATCCCATTTTAGCACCCTTCACGGAAGTAAGGTTATTTTTATCTTAACTTTTCGAATTTTTTTATCTGGTTAGTTTCATTTCACAGTTAAATAATAATAATTGCCGATATCTCTTTTTCCTGTGTCAATTAAGGCTGCGGTTCCTGGAGTTATGGGGTTTGAAGTTCGGGCACGCCTCGTGGTTCCTCGATCCAGAAATTCGAAAATTTGGTTATGACCCTGAACGGCTCGAAACTATCACTTGGGGGTTTTCGGGTATGAAGACATGATTGCTCGCGTTAGTTTTGCTGTGCAACGCATGGTTCCATGAGATACGGCGGATGTGGCGCTCCGACGGTTTCTCTGCCACCCAAAATTCCTACGTTTATTTCTCGACATTTCCACATGTAGCATATTGACTTATGTTATCGAGAGTGGCGATTGGCCGTTCGACGCAAAAGGCTTAGGTGCACGTATCTATGCTTCGCTACACTCTCTCGGTAGAAATGACTAGTTCTAACTTGTCTCCCGTCTCGAATCTCCTGCGATAATACGCCACACTCCATCATTCAGATGCTCCAAAAATGGTGAATTCGAAGTGTTGAATATGTACTTTAGAGAGTCGTCTGCAGCTACATGCAGCATCAATTACAACATGAACCACTTAATATCAGTCATGTTGCTTGAAGCTGAGAAGATATGCTCGATTATCATTTGTGATGTTCCATAGAGAATGAATTGCTCTACAGCCAAAAATAGCCATACAGCCTGAGCGAATGCGGAGACATACTACTATTTTAGTGTATTTTGGGGCCATGGAAAAACCTGTTTCACCCAACCCTGTACGTAGCTTAAATAAAGACAAAAGTAGCAAGTTAGTTGTAGCTACATAAAGATTGAATTGTTTTACAAAATCAGATCAAAAACAT
>JASANE010025808.1:0-70098 GCA_030248225.1 Trileptium ribeirensis
AGAAAGGAGCAGATATAGGATAGTACACTGCTTTTTCGTTTGTTGCAACATGTGAAACAAGCTAAATTATATTTATATTGCGACCTCATAAAGGCACGTACTCTTGTTAACAAACTATGACCGCCCTTATAGTACTGAAGCTGACCCATAGGTACCTAGACCAGTATAATGTTATGCATGATTTAACACAATTTCTGGGTTTTAGTTTTAGTATATTTAATATTTAGACGAACATAACGCCTGTTCCAAATCAAATGGTGATTGTTCACATTTATGCTTTTATCGCGGTCCGAACCATGGTCGAGTGTGCTCGTGTCCGGTCGGTATGGAACTTGCTGCCGACCAGAAGACGTGCCATGAGATCGAGGCTTTCCTCTTGTTTACTCAAAACGAAGTTGTAAGTACAGTTGCCGAAAAATAAGTGCAATAGAAATCGATCGAAATTTTGTTTAATCCCAGTCGATCGAATTTTCACAATTTTGAAATTTTTTTAATTGCGGCAAAATTAAAGCGATCGAAATTTCGTTTAATCGAACTTGATCGAAATTTCCATGGATCGCTTTGCACTTATTTCTAGCCAAGACTGAATTTGAAGCCAGTGTTTTTGTTGCGCTATATGCAGTTACGGACAGAAATAAGCGCCGACGCGTTCAAATGCAGACGTAGGTGAACGAAAATCACGCCTGGATGCGGACGGGCACAATTTTTGCAGGTTTATCCTAGATATTTTGTGATAGTTGGGCTTATTACATTTTGAGCATGGAATAGTTGGCACTGCGCAAAGCTATGTGCGACAATAGATTAGGTGCATCTATGCACCCGGTCAGACGTTTGCGGAAATACAGTTTCTTGCTCCGCTAAACACAATTTCATAATGTTGCCCGCGTTTTTCTAGTTTAATTTTAACGAGATTTTATCTAAACGTCCAGAAATTTTGGGTAAAAGTCGACTTTTTTTATAAACGTAAATGGACAATATGACAAAACCATATAGGGAGTGGCGTGAGAATTTCGAACCGATTGACGCGGTAGTGGTGAACACAAAATGAATAATATTTTAAACAAGTGAGACGATGTTTGTGGCGGGTGACGAAATCAATTTTGCATCCTTGCATTAACCGCGTGCTGTAAGGTCCCTGAGAAATTTCGAAGTGGTAGTAGATATTTCGCAGCGACCGCGGGTTTCCATAATTTTGCAGTCGTATATTCAGTCTTAATTCTGTTACATTGCGATCAATGCTCCTATAGTTCTGCTTGTTAATATTTTTGTGAACTTACCTAGCTTCGACTTTGGGGCATATAAATTCAACGTTTATCTACATCAACGGAGTAAACTACATACCAAAGTCGTCTATCGTCTTTTCTTAGTGTCATGTTAGTCCATAATGATTTTATACTTTAGCAACATCATTTATTTGCTTGGAACAAAAAAGGACTCCAGCTGTTAAAATTCAGGTGCTGGCTTAATTGAACACCTACCTTCTGGATTGGTTGGACTGGACAGCGGGCTACGCCACTTGGCCACATTTTAATAAACGTGCCTTGCATTACGTTGCGGGTCATTTGAACTATGATTCTGGTTTTCCAACGAGAATTGGTCCGCCGAAAATATTCCAGTTGTAATAATTTGAAACGGGTAGAAAAGTAATCAGCAGCAATGAAGATGATTTGGATCACCCTTTATATCCTAGGCCATGCGTCTTTCTAGTTTGTTCCATTACTGAAAAATCATAAAGATTGCCGCAGCAGTTGTTTAGTTTAGTCAAAAGTTACGCAACAGCAAATAAACGCTTGGTGGTTGCTATTATTTATGGTGAACACAAATGGTTATAAGGTATTTTTGTTTTACAATAATGGTAAAAAAGTGTCGTTTGTGTTCACTACCACTAATTTTGATCTTTAATGCATAGGTGTCGAAGTTTCGTCGGCTTAGGGGGGTAGATTGTCGTTGCAGGAGTGTCTTCATGGGTAGACCCATTCACCCAGCTGATATTCTGCCGAATTTTTGCCAATTTATGCTAATTTTTTGCCGAGGGTCTTCGACGCACGGCGGGGGAGCGAAAGCTGGGGTCCAACCCATAGGGTAACCCCCTATCGACATCTATGCTTTAATAGATTCGTCTGTTCACGAGTATTTGGATTACTATTGTAGCTGCTCAAAGTTGGAATTTTGTTAATAGGGCCGCTAATCTGGTATTGACTAATAATTTGACAGATTTTGACCACATTGGAAGGTCCGGTTCTATTTTTGGTAGCGTACGAACAATAATTTGTATTCAATTTGGCTTCAGCTTGGAATAAGCTTGAATGCCTGCTGTATTGGTTTTTGTGGGCATAACCTTCCCCTAGCGTGTTTGATATAGAATAGACTAAAAAATTGTTCAATATTTATCTCTCTTTTTATCGTTCGAAATGCATTTACGCCAAACATTAATGATTAGTAGGTCCGGAGTGATTGGCTCCCGACAGTTTGATCACTGGCATCAGCATATGGTTTGCTGGTGGCAATAACGTTTCTTCGTAAACACACGGAAATTTAATCATGTAGTTTTTAGTAGCGTTTAAAAGCTTAGAGAATTGCTGAATTTGGGCTTATAAAAACAAGTGAATTTGGACTAATAAAAACTGTTTCGCAATTAGGCATTTGGAATGGTTTTATAGCTACACAGAACGCTATATTCGTTAGGATAGATGAAAAATTTAAAATTTCGTGATGAGGAAGGTTTAGCATTATATAGCAAAAACAAGAGTGCATAAGGGAAGGGTATTTCGCTTCCCAGCACTTTAATGGTAAGCAGTGTTTGATGACATGGGCGTTTTCATTTGTAGCCTCTCGTTTCTGGGTGGGAGGGTAATCATACGCAAATAACTTTCCCAGTTTTTTTGTGTGTAGTTAGGACCCCCAGTTTTAGGGGGTATGTCAGGGTCCTCTGACATTTGGAGGGGGGTGGGATGAGCCGAGTACATCGTTCATCAGACCGCCCCTAAAAGTAGCAGTCTAACATACCCCTAAAGTTTGGGATGTCTGGCATACCCCTTGACGCTAGGGCTTTGTCCGAATTACTCCCCTCGCCATAAAACTGGATGGAAATCGTTGCATGATGACTCACTCCCCCTAGAAATAGGGGGTAAGCCTAAAACGCCTGTGTATAGTGCTGAGAAGTGATATGCTCTTCACTTATGCACTCCTGGTAGAAATAATTATATTTAATGAACATTAATAAAGATCATTGGAGCTTGTCGGCGCTTGTACGGGTTTTGGTTATACAACGGTATACCCGCTGTGCCAAGCACACTCGATTAAGGTGTTAAATAGCCATCTTTGCATATATGAAACATATATTTTTACTTTTTTTCTGCAAACACCGTTAGGTCACGTTTATGGGGCCAAGGGGAATAACTGTTTATAATTTCAACGAACAATAGTGTTCAGAAGCAGTTATAGTTTGTGTTTTCACACGGGATTATTTTGCTTGTCTTCTATATTGCAATTACCAGAGTTGGCAATATATCAAAAAGCGTTATTGTTATGTAGTCAAGCATTAATTTTAATTACATATTAAGACACATGTAAATGTACTCGTATTGTCGGTGAATCGGAGCGAGCGGATTTTCCACTGGGGCGCTAGGGAGAAAATCGCGAAAATTTTTTGCTTGTCACTGTTATTCATAACTCATTTTCGGATGGACGGATTTCGACAAATCGTTTTGTTCGATAGCAAAAGTGATGACGTGTGCCTTTTAGTTGAACGCGAATGGCTCCGCCCCATCCTCCGGGTCAAAATTGTAAAAAACAGGATTTTAAGGGTTGTTGCAAAATTTAGTCATATTGGTACCAGTGTTTCGCAGCCCATATCTCGCGACACAAGACTTTTTAGTGGTACCACTCCTTGGGCGCCGTGGCAGCGAATATGTATCGTCGACCCATTTCCAGAAATAGTGATTTTTCAAATTTTGCGTTTTAGCTTGTCTATTGGGTTATAACGCGCGCTGAATACGATGGTTTTGCTATCTAACCTCCAAATTACTGTATTATATCTTTTCGAGGGGTTCAACGGTTTTACGGGTGACGATGTTGGTCGTTTCCATTTTGTTTGATTATGCGTGCAGGGCATCAAGTATGGTTTGTATATAAATAATTCTGAATACCGTAGCTTTGTTATTTAGAGTCCAGCGAGTGTATCTTGTGCTTTGTCGTCGTTTTCATTGGGTTTAGGGTGAGTGAACCCGATTTCCAGAATACAGTCTGTCTTCATTAGTTTAGTACGTGGCATAAAAAATAATCTGTACAGACGTTTTTCGGTATATATACTGAATACATTGATTTGGTTATCTACAGTCCAGCATGCATATTTCATGGTTTTTCAGTGGGTTTAGGGTCTGTGAACCCGATGTAAAGAATATAGGCTGTCTTCAGTTGTTTTGGTTACGTATTGCGTACAGGTAATCAAGAATTGTCTATATAGGCTTTCTAGTAGACTAAGATACGTTGTCAGTTGTTTTTGAGGAGTTTAGGGTCTACGATGTTGTATTGGTTCAGGGTTCAACAGGTATTAGGTGGTGCATATATATTCACAGGCTGCTACAGGTGATTAGATAAAGTGAAACCACCATCGCTCCGTTTCACCCTCGCTTTCAGAGATACTAGTATTTACCTTTTAACACAATCATTGATATTGTCTTCTGGGCTCTTCATACGCTGCCCATTTTCGAGGCCCTCTGGTTCGCAACTGGGGATCGCCGGACTGTGCCATGGGGCATGTACTGGGAAAGGTTGGCTTGGTTTCGAAATATATAAAAAATTTTCAAATTTTAATGTTTTCCAACGAAAAAGCTAAAATCTTCACGAAATGGTATCACAAACGGGTCAAAAACGTCTGTATTAGTGTAAAAAGTAGCTTTTCAACCAACTTTTACTGACATTGATTAAAATTTGAACTTCAGAGACAGGAATTTTGGTCAACGCCGGTACCAAAGATTTTTCCAGGGGGAGCCGAAAAATGTCAGGGCCCGAATTTTGGAGAAGCCAGACCGTTAAAATCGTCAAATGTCATTGTGTTCCTAGTGTGTGTTGTTCAGGTGTAGTTACGGCAAAGCGAAAGACATTTTATCACAATTTATTGCAAGAAAGTTTTCAATTCAGGGGTTTCTTTTTCCAGTTCCTGACTGGATAATAAACTTCAGTACAAAAGAAATAAATAACAAGGTACTCGAGGCGCATTTATTATTATAATATGTTTCAGGACGATATTTGTCGAATAACACTGTCGAATCGTATTACCTATTTGCCACCGTCTCAAACCGTTCATCTCCAGCAACGGCGACCTCCATCAACACTCTTGGCGCCGAGTCCTACAACTAACAGCGACGAAACGTGTTTGCTGATGAGCAACATCCAAGTTCCGATTGCGATCGACGTTGATGAAGCCCGAACCACCGGCCGTATCTACTGGACCGAACGGGATCAGAGCTACGATAAAATGTGGAAAAATAGCGTAAGACAATTTGTATTAATTAAATTATGGATTACTTTACGTGTGCGATTGAAATGACTAGATATAATTAAGTGGAGCGAAGCTAAGCGTTTTTGTTTTCGTCAGAAGGGGAAAATTCGGCACCGTCTGTCCGTCCGTCTGTTGAACTCCTCAATAACTAGTTGGACCGATTTTGAAAACTTTTTTTGTTTGAAAGGCCTAATATCGGACAGGTGCAAGAGATATAGATTTTGTCAAAATTTGCTTTAGTTAATTAGTAATTAACTATTTAGTTAAGCATGTCAGCGTATTTTTAGCATATTCAAATAAAAATGCTTATGTTTCAAGGAATAATTATTGTAAGGCTATTATTTTGGTGCGTATATTACATCTCGCCGCGCTGATTATGAATCTAGTGTTTATTACTATTCGGGGATGATAAAAACGTGCAAATTAGCTAATTACTAATTAATTATTGGCTAATTTTTTGAAAATTTGTAAAGTGCTCCGAAATTAAAAAAACATGCACATTGTGGTTTTCTATGACGCTGATCACGAATATGATAGTTCTGAAGCACTATAACTTGGCCGTATATGCTAATTGGTTAAGTGTATCAATTAGCTAATTAGTTAATTTTAGGCAAATTTTAAAATCACCTTATAATTGCTGATTTTGGCACTCGAGGGTTTTCGATATCGCTGATCATGAATATATGACTTTTAAGCCTTTATGATTTTATCGTGTTTGCTAATTAGTTAAATAATTAGGTGGTATTACCAATTAATTTGCTAATTTTTACCTAGGTAGCTTTTTGTAAGGTGGATTTGATATCAAATGTCTAAAACGTGATACTTAGTATAAATTGATTAAATATTTTGTTGAAATACATGTATGCATAAAAAAGATATAATATACTTTGACTAATTGCTCCGCTCACTTTTTGTAATTTACTATATTTACTTGTAAATAATAATTGTCAAATATAGGATAGAAATTGAAATAATAAAATTAAGTAAGTGGAAGATAAGAATCAAGGCTTGGTTTGGTGCAGGGAGTAACCGGAATTCCGGCTCTGGCAAAAATCGTGTTCCGGTTGCGGTTCCGGCAAAGGGCAAAAACCACACCGGAATCGGAATTCCGGCTTAAAAATTTTGTTTGAAATTTTCCACATTTTTGCTTTATCCTTGGCCTAAACATATATATTATACATATATACGGCCCATAGGCCCATATATAGAATGTCAAGTTCCAATACAACCAAGCAAAAGAAAAGGTTAATTCAGCAATTTTTCTTGTGAAACGTAAGTAGGGCGCATAATTTCAGTAGGAATTTTTCATCTTAACCTGCAGGAGTTTGTTGACAAAACAAAGCCAGGTTGATGATTGTAGCAGCTAACATGTTCGAATTATACCGGTCCAACTCAGTAACAGAGTATGGATTACGATGAAGTACTTAGCGTAAGCTTGGCTAACATAAATTACCTTAAATAAACGTCAAGCACCAGCCACTGCGCTTGTAATCTTTGTAAGTCAGTCTACATTGAAGTAAAGTAACGTTATCTTCCACACAGCCAGAAACTACTTTTTTCGACTGTATTTATTAAAACTGTGCGAGTAATATCACAGTTTGTCTCATTTATAGCATTCTGATTAGCAAGTTATCATTATTATCTAACTGACGGGCACTGTTTGCCCAACACTAGCCTAAGCAGCGACCATTAATCAAAAAGTTACATTCTATTATTTTCTATTTTAACCATATAAACCTATAATTTCAATGTTTCTACAGAACAACATATAACAAACGTATGTGTAGTAAACGCAGGCGACTGGAGACAGGGCGAAAGTTTTTGTTCTACGCTCCATGCGTTGTAAGCACATTGAATTTGACGCAGTATACGCAAGGGCGTATAGTGGAAGACATCTTTGCTCTGTGTGTCCAAAAACCGACATTGATCGATAAATAAACTTTATTGGCTTCCTCAGAATATTTAAAGTTTCAGAAAGGCGATAATGCCATCGCAATACATTAAGTTTAACGTAAAACTTATTTTTAATGCATTTTAAATCCACTATACCTTCATTTCTTCCTTTATCAGTTTTACCTGTATATAAGTTTCGAAGATCAGGTTCCTGATCCGGTTTAAATGAACGATTCCGGTAGCTGGTTCCGGTTCCGGCTATTGCCTGGTTAGGTGTTACTAAAACATAAATTTAGTTTGCTGAAATGATTTAATTTAATATATTATTATTACGGATTTAGTTTGACTTAGGATTTAGATATGTGGGGGACGAACATGGATATATTGTGGGTCTGTCCCACATGAACTGGTCAGTTTATTAACATTATATTTTAGTGCACTAGGGTAATGTATTGTTTTTGTGCCTGAGTTGTTTAGGAAAATGTTTTAGTACCGTATTTAGTGAAAAATAATTATTTTCTAACTTTATACAAATAGTAGGATGGGCTCCGAGGTATTTCTACCTGTCCAATGTTCTCCCATTTACAGCTAAATCTTTGTCCACTCACGTCATCGCGACTAAATTTACCAAATTCTCCTCTACGTGGCTAGAAAGGATTCAGATTTTTCTCTATTTTTAACCCCGAATTTTTAAAATTGCTAAAACTTGTTTTTTTCGTATTGACAACTGCATTCAGTCGTTTAATTACACAGTTTTGACGTTTTCCACCTGCTAAAGTTTTTATAGTAACCTAGAGGAATCGCCCCCTCAGCAAATTTTCTGTTCCCCAGTTCCGGCCTCGGAGCCCCAGTTCATGCCCCTACCCCCCGAAGCCAGATTTTAACGCACCGTAAATGCATTTCGTGCTTGCTTTCATTCAAAGTGTTAAACTTGCAGTGAAATACACTAAAATCAATATTTGTTGAGTTACATATTTCGACGCTCCTTTAGTTTAGAATTTGTGGAAACATGATACAATGGCCAACACACAAAATATTTAGGCTTGGCTTGTTTTGTTCGAGTCTAACGTTGATTACCGTGAAGCAGGCTAAAAAGCGAAATCAGTTCACTACAATCAGTTTCAGTGAACCATTACCCAGAGTGTTGTTTTGTATGCAATACTGAGTTGCCGTATACAAAGTGTGTTGGTTTTTAGTACACATAAAAGGTACGTCGTTTGTTGCCTAAAGCGTGTTCCAATGACGCTAGTAATCTGTGTACAATATGCTTCGGCCCAGAGTTCGAACTATCGAGGTTGAAGGAGTTACTGCATGCCGTTACGCTGCACAAAGTTCCTTCCGAAGAGAGTCTACAGACTATATTTCTGCATTTTTTGTCTGCAATTCATCAAATTGGGGCGGGAGGCTGGCATTTCCAAGTGCCCTCTGGCAAAAACCAACTGCTCTCCGATTAGTGGCCCCTGGCAAAATTATAGGCTCCCCCGGCTCATCCCCAAAGTGTACAAACACCCCTAAAGTACATAAAATTTGGTCAAAATTTGTACTAAAATGTCGCCTTGAAACAAAAAAAATTGTAAATTTTATCAAAACTTGCTTCAAAATAGCTTTTTTCCGTATCCAAAGTGTTGTGACAGAGTTTCTGATACGTTTCCTAACCGTTTTCCTATTTGCAAAATGCCTTTTGGCAAAATCGGGCGCCCCCCAGCTGGAACTAGGTTCATACCCCGTAGTAAAATTTTCAGCGAATGCACAGCCCAGTGGCATAAGGGCCAACGTAATAGTTTTTAGTATATCTCTGTGGTCATCACAAAACAAATTTTTGGTTTACATAAAAAGTCACGGGATCAAGCTGAATCAGTGAAGAGCTTGTTGTTTTAGGGTCGATTGGACTCGCAGTCATCTCAGTAGGCACTTCCTTTGTATTCTACTATTCATTGACCTAGGTTAAAACAAGATTATCAGAAAGTCGGTTTGTGGCGTTGCCACCCTTAATTGACTTGATTTATTTTTGACGATTAGTATTTTTCGCAACCGACAAAATAGTAATATCTACGGCGAAGAGTAATAATGGCTTCATTTGATCACTATGTATTTCTTCGTGCAGCGATACGATAACGCTTTATCAATACAGCATATATAGTTTTTTTGTGTTTGAAAATTTAATTCAAGTCTGAAAAATGTTTTGTTTCAGCGTATCGCAAGTTCATATCTGAACGGTAGCTCAGCCGAAACCTTTGTGGCCAGCGGCCTAATGGCTGTAGAATCGATAGCGGTCGACTGGATAGCACGAAATCTCTACTGGACTGATACCATATATCGGCGCATTGAAGTTGCTGTGTTGAATGACGAAGCGTCCGAGCGTAAAGACGGCAATCGGATGGAAACGAAATCCAGGCTTTGGAGTCGTCGCAGGGTGCGCCGCATTATCGTTTCTGGGGATATTTATCCGGAAATTATTGCGGTAGATCCAGTAAATGGGTAAGTGGGTATGGGCTACCAAAGTGTTCCCTTTGTCGCTTTTCTGTATCGATTAATATCAAAGCTCGCTAATATAGAAAATGAGTCAGACACTGTACTGTTGTGTGCACAGGTAAAATGATGCTTCTGTGCAATTGCATTAATAATGGTTAGACCGCGCTGCTCTCAATTGTTGCGGTGTTACTGAACTTAGAAAACTTATATATGATCAGGAGCATTTGGATCTTACCAGATTCCGCGTTGACGTTATCAATAAATTAGTAACATTTCATCGTGGAATGCGACAATTTCTGATCTAATTAGAGTGGAACCGTGTAATGGGCACATACTTGCGTACACATAAATAGTTTGTCCCCGCCTCAGTTTCATCTATCTATCTATCTATCTGAATTAATGGTTTGGCAGCGACATTGAAAATTGAGAACTTGCGTCATTGCCTATGTTGTTGTTGAGACACTTATGATTATTGTAGCTTAGTGGTTAGAAAATACTAAGGCTGTCTAAAGCATTGGTTGCTTGTTCCAGCTCAAAGCCTACTTTTTCTAATGTCTGAAACGCTGTTAGCTTAAAAATTACACCTAAAATGTTACTACACTGAAGCAACTGGGGTTTTATTACTGGAACGTAGCCAAAAAAGCTTTTACAAGAATATTGTATTCCTTCAGTTTTGCAGCAAAAATTTATTATTTCGCATTCTAGGTATCTATTTTGGGCTGGCGGTGAGTTCAACGGTCGTACGAAGGTCGAACGCAGTTCGTTGGACGGTCAAGATATCACCGAGGCACCGTTTTTGACGTTGTTGGACCGCATACCCCGATTTCTAATATTCGATATGACTTTGGATATTGTTGGACAACGAATCTTCCTCAGCGGCGGAACCGATACCGAGTATATGATCGTTTGGACTGATTATCGAGGTTAGTTGTATAGAAGAGTATCATTTATAATAAATTATTTATAATAGCAAAATCGCGGAAAAAATCGAATTTTCGCGCTGAGTCTGCTCTAGAATATTATGAGAGAGTAGTGAAGCTATTATTACTGGTGAATCGGTAACATAAACCGCAAGAATTACCGCTGATCGCTCGATTTCTTCTCACTACTGGCTCGGTTTTCGCTCACTGATGCTTTGATTGTCATTCGCTGGCTATCAATATATTTTTGGCGGTTAAGTAATATAAATGAATTAATAATACTGCTTGTAATAATAAATATTAATGGCAATTCTGGAATTCTTTTATGCCTCTAATCGATTTGTTTTGAAAAATGTTGAAATGTCAAAAATGATTATGATTTGGAAACTTAACACTGGAATAATTATAGGAAAATTTACGCAACGGGTATTATAAGCAAAGGCTGATTTTTATACTGTGATATAAATTATGCCAACTACCGCAATTAAGATAATGAGGGATGGCGATGAATTGTATGTAGTAGGACTATATCTGTTTTAATGCACTGTGTCGTACATCACCACTATTATAAAGACCATGAACAACAGGTACTTTGGAGTGAAGTACAGTGAATAAGCAAGCCCATTAACTGACTTCCGTTTTGCTGATGATATTGCCATCTTTGCCGAAACCCCTGCCTGGTTGCAAAAAAGGTGAACGAAATCTCTACCACTGGGGCCCGCGTTCGGTTGAAGATATATGCCGCAAGGACCAACGTAATGAACGTCTGTCCAGCCCAAAACATATCGATCATGCTGGATAATCAACAATTAGAATTAGTGGAAGCTTTCCGATACCTGGGTAATGAAATCGCCGTAACAGGTGACGCGTCGAGCGAAATCAAGTCTAGAATTGGCAAGGCTTGGGAGGCATTTGAAGAAGAGCTTTGGAAACTCTGGAAGAACAGATCTGTGACCGTTAGTGTAAAGCGAAAGATTTATTTGCCATGCATCAGGCCTATACTTCTATACGGATGTGAAACGTGGCCTGTCAAAGTAGAACATGTCAAACGTTTGCGTGCTTTTGAACACAGATGCTGGAGGAAAATATTGGGAGTAAAATACACTGACAGAGTAACAAACATTGATATCAGACAACGCATGGGAACTTCAGATGAGATATCGGCTATTCTAAAACACAGACGCATGGTCTGGTGTGGCCACGTCTGCCGTATGGACGAAGTGGGGGTTACCCTTAAATTGGTGCTCGCCAATCGGTTTTTCGCAAAACGTGGATCCGCCAACTACTGAACGACTTTTCTGCGCGGCCTTTCCAAAACCTTGCTCGCTTAAGCCATCGAAACTGGCAGAAGCAATGGCGTTATGAAGTCTCTCAGGCAGCTATGGATCGTCAACATTTCCAGTCTAATGACCATGGTATCCGGCATAAGATGATCACATCAAGCCGATCAAGCTCAAGAGATCAAAATCACGATTATTGTTAAATTTATAATAATATGTAAATCTTTTAAAATTTTGATCAAAAATTACTGTTTCCCTGGGCTCTCCATTCTCTCAAAATTTCGTCAAATTGCATGAACCGTTGTGGTCTGGTTCTGAACCTGGGGCGTCCGATTTTGCCAGGGGCATTTTTCCAAAAGAAAAACGGTTAATACACTGCCAAATCACTTTTGATGGAGGGAACAAGCGATTTTGACAAAATTTGCGAAATTTTTTGCTTCAGAAAAGAATTTTAGTACAGATTTTGATCAAATTTTATGTACTTTGTGCCGATTGAAACAAAAAAATTTTGCCAAGAGGCAATGAACCGGGGAAGACCAAAATTTTGCTGGGGCATGAACCAGGGGGAACCAAAAAATGCCAGCCCCCTCCAATTTGGAGATCCCGGTTTCCGTATTGTCTGCTGATTTTCCCCAGTTTTTGTCGTTTTCCCCAAAATTTTCCGCAATCCTACGGTGGGATGGAATGGGTTGGAACCCCCGGGAAGGGGAGTAAATACGGCTTAAGGCGGATTTGACAAAATCCCCCTATGGCAACGTATGACCTATGCACATACCGTACCGATGTTCCGTTATTTGTACAGGAATACGGATGGCTGATGTTGCTGTGCAGAACAACATTATCTTATAACTTGTGTTGATATATTTCATATCAAGTTTGGATAAACCTAAATCTATATAGTATAATCAGCTACTGGCGATTTGTTATTATACTTTCATGTTGAAGTGATCTGATTTGCCAATCGCCCTGGCTCTGAAATATGTCTTCTGGTCCAACTTTTACTCATTTTCAGTTAAGTATCGAAATTCATGTTGTTTGAAGTTATTTCGCAGTACTAAAATTGTGGGATTACAAACCATTATTATTGAAGTTTGGAAATCTTAGTATTCAGATAGCGTACTAATTATTAGTGTATGTAGTTGTTTTGGTTTAACTTTTATGAGTACTATTCAGGCAATCGAAACGGCATTATCGCTTCGAACGGGGCCAATGTAGCATACGGAAGCCTTGCAGTCAGCGGTAATTTGCTTTTTTGGGCCCAGTTTGAACCTCCCCAACGCGTTCATAAATGTCCGTCGTTGGACAGTGACCGGGCATACCATAGTAATAATACGTCGTCTCAACATGTTCCACTGATTCAAATTGCTTATGCCAACGTGAGCATCACCGCTTTAACCAGTCTCTCTCCTGAAAGTGATGGAGTCGGCTCAGCGTCTGCAAACAATGCCGATGTTTTCTCCTATCCGGATAATCATTTCGGGATTGTCTATTCCGGACAAGGGCGATATCAAAATTGTCAGCCGCGCTTGATTTATGATATTGTTTCGGTGGATTCGAAGAAGCAATTCGGTAAGGATTTTCTGGTATGCCTCCTAGTATTTCAGTAACTGGGCCCTAATCGGGTTGCCGAGCATAGATCATTAGAAATATGCTAAAATTTCTTCGCAATATTTGGCTCAAACAGTACTCGCCACAATTGGTTGTCGCCGTACGAGCGAGCGATCATCGTTCAATTGTGGCGAGTATCGTAAATGTTTATGTGTAAAATGTGCAAGATTTGAGTCGAAAACAATGTCCCGCTAAAGGTAGACGAGGAATAATACACCGTAGTCTGACACAGCAAGGTTCGTTTAAAAATAGCACCAACTTTTTAAAAACACATTACTAGGGAACGTGCGATATAGAAAATTTATGTACACATCAACGATGGACACTGTACCTTTTGGCTTACTCGGGGTCTCATAATATAAAAGAGGGACATTTTAAATTTAAACACTTGCCGATTTTAAATACCCGGCTTTGCAACGTGCCTAATTCTTTGAACCTGTGTACTTGATATAAAAAGTAGGGACACTTTAAAGTTTAATCAGTAGTTGAGCACTTTGAGTAACCGGTGTTGCAACATGACTAATTCTATGAGTTTGTGTACTTATCTGTGCAGTTGATACATTTTTATTATTATTGTGTAATTGAACTACTTAGTTTTTTCAACGCCTAACACTACTGCGGACGTTGTACGGTTAAAATTAACCAAATGTTCCCAGTAATGATAAATTGCAGCCAAACGATAACTTTTTACGCTATATTTCAGCTCAATTTCGAGATGGAGTGGCATTTGCATTTAACTTTAGTCGTTTACTACAGTCCTTGTTCGGCAAAATTTATTTTACAGCATTTATTTTTAGCACCCGCATTATCACTGTATGTCTACAATTATTATTGTTTCAGGCTGGAATCCGTGTGCTTGGCCTTTGCGTAACGAATGCCCGGTGAATTCTTTGTGTTTTGCTGTCCCAGCCGGACTGCCACCGGGTCGACATCGAGTTTATAATCGCGCTGATTCGAACGAAGACGAGTGGCCTAGTCGACTTTTGGTTGCTCAGTGTACCTGTCCAACTCATTTTCGATGGAACAACGATCATAGAACCTGTGAACGTGCGTCTATGGTTCATTTATGAGCTTGGTTGGTTTCATCGGCTAGCTGGAGAATCCAGAGTGATGGTTGTTGACAGTGTAATTGTCACTCATCACTATTTACCTATTATCTATTGGGTAACCAGTCAAGAAATGTTGATGTTCGATGATTTCATAGATAGTTCTATGCTCCCATATGTCCATCATAGCGAGCCCAACTATAAAGAATTAGCCTGACTGCAACGCTCTCTGCCAGCCTTATACAAGTTGTAAAAGAAAAATGTACAAATAACTCAACTACTGTAAACAATGCCGGAAAATAAACGAGTTAGGATCAGTAAATAGGGTCAAACATATTTAATTAATAATATCCACAGTTTATGAAGACTTCTTGAGAAATGTATGACACTTGTCGCAATCACTATATAAACCGGTTAAGCATGACGTGATCCATTAGACATTACGTTCCCACAATTTTGAGGGGGTCGTGTATGCGCGGCATTGTAACTAACTTCGATCAAGAGTTTCTGAGAGCTTCATCAGAATAGTATGACACTTGTCGCATCACCATATATAAACCCGTCGAACATGACGCGATATCACCTTTTGTTATTAGCTCTCAGGTGGCCCTTTGCGGCGTTTACTACTCGAAGAGTAACGCGGAATGAAAATGTTCCAATTTTTCCAAGAATATGAGGTTGTGAAAATCGAGAAAGGAAAAACAAAAATATTAGGCTTACATACGGCTTAAATATTGCGATAACGACATTGATTATTATTATCGTACCTAAAATGTTGTTCATGCTAAATGTGGAAAGCGGATTGTATTTTTTTCGTGTAAAAAATGTTCAAGCTATTTGAGCATTAAATTGCTGTTTAGCACATTTTTTGAATGTATGTGTTGCTGTGTCAAACTTTCATATTTCAGTCGTCTGTGAATGTATTGTCATTATTCTGTCTTGTTTAAAAGCTAATGGAAAGTATAAAAAAATATTTATTCTTATTTTTGAAAAATATAATTTTTCTTTATTTTAAAATAAAAAAACCGACAGAATTGGTTTTGAAAAAATATTTATGTATTTTTTGTTGAAAACTGGAAGAAAAACGAAAAATTAGATTTGATAGTGAAAAAATCCAACTGAGTTTTCTTTTCTATTAATAAATCCTGATAACTTTAAAAGTTTTCATTTCAGCCCATGGTATGGCTTTAAAAAATTTAATTTATAAAAATCATTATTGTATTGGTATTTTAAGTGCTTCTCATGTGTTTTGAAGAAAAATGTTTTGCACTAAATGCTGGGGCCTAGCTAAGTTATATACTGCAATTACTAGCCAGAATGATGGCTGTGCTGCTGCCGCTCGCTGTATGTTCGTTGGGATACAATTCAATTTTTATTCCCAAAGTGTTGGAGGAGGGTGGTTCGAAATTTTGGGCTCAGTTGGTTTAATTTTGTTCGACACTTGCTCGTTGGTAAATAAATTTTGTTCGATGTTTGTTCGTTCGCAACGCGACAATCATTTTTGGCGGGTACTGTAGTACTCGTAAGGGTTGTAGTGTTGCCCCTGTTCGCGGATTGAAGTTGCGGATAGAATCTTCAGTTTATAAGCTACGATCTATGTCCTAACACATCCCATCCATTATTATTACTAGCAGATATCTTATCGTCAAGCTTGCGAATTATTGTTAGTTTTAAATATATGATTTAGAAAGACGTACACTGCTATTGAGCATTAAATTACAAAATAACCTACCGAATATCAGCCATGTTGTTTGAACAATAGAGAAGATGTACCCAATTATTGTGCTCGAAATATGATAGAACTTGCAATTACATAGAGGATGAACTACTCTGCCAATTACTGAGACCAAAAGCAGCCATATTGCTAATTTTCATGTATTTTGGGGCCTGTGGACTCACTGAAAAACCTACCAGTCTCAACTCTGCAGCGTAAATAATGGCAATAACAGCACATGGTTTGTAGCTGTTTAGCAGATGGACTGCTATACAAAATAAAACCAAAAACACCCATATAACTCAAGCGATTGTGGAAATATTACTATTTTCATGTATTTTGGGTCTCATGGGCCTAGAACCCTATTTCGACCCAAATCATACAGCGTAAGGAGACCTCGTAGCAAAACATTATATGCAGTCCCGGCCAAAAATAAGCGCAATCGAAAACCAATGAAATTTCTTTTGTTCGAGAATTATCGAAATTTTATAAATTTGAAATTAATTTAATTGTGTTATAATCGAAAAAAATTTCAATCTATCGAAATCGATAGAAATTTTGATCGATTATTTTGCACTTATTTCTGCCTTGTAAAGTTTTATAGAGTTGTCTATCTGTTCTACCAAATGAGCCCAATTCGACTCACATATTTACGCCGGTTGCAATAAGTTACCAAATTTGTTGGGTGCGCCATGCGGGGCCGTACTTGAGCTACTTTGGCCCCCCTTTTTTTGGGGGGGGCAGTGTTGGAATTGGGAACTAAAGGGGAACAAGTAGAAATTTCAAATGAGCGTGTGAATCTATCGGCCCAACCAAAGTTGAGTTATGCGTGTCACCCAAAAAACCCAATAACGGGCATTGTCAAATTTTACCACTGTCAGGATAGTAATAACTCTTCGATTCGCTCGTTTCACACACTGCTTTCAGAATTCAACAATTATATTTTAGCACCGACATCGTTTCTTCTACTAGCGCAATCACACGAAATGGGATTGCTTGGCCTGCTACCATCTTCTTCTTTGCAGTTCCACGGCGTTAATGGTGACGGACAAACACGGCACCGGACTTCATCGTCGCATCATCGTCGTAATCGTGGCTACTGGGTAGACGCCAGCCCGGCTACTCCGCGTGGTCCCCGAGTTGTGCTCGATTACAACGGTGCGGACGATTTGCTCGGTGATATCCAAATGATTGCGTATGATCCGCTTCGACGTCGATTATACGTTGTTGATGGTCGGAATCGTGATCAAATTGTGATATTTGACGACCGAAATGGTACTGGTGGCGGTTCTGGTGCTAGTGGTGATGTCGTAAGTTGCTTGCTTTCATCGCAAAAATTGGGGGGGGTCGCTATTTAATAGCATAATAGGGTAAGCATCGTTTAAGGTAGTATTAGACATTTTTGTGGGTTAGAAAGTTCCGTACGTTTGGATCAGTGTTGGGTTTATTTTTGTCCGGGGCGTCAAAAATTATAAAACATGGAAAATTCAGTTTGGAATATCTATAGGAGTTTTTCTGTAAAACAAACATTATTTCAAACGCATAGTTAGTTGAATTACATAGATATTTAAACTACATTTTCAAGCCCAGCTGCAGTGGGTTGTCTAATCTACCACCTGAGGCATGGCACACAACATCGCGCGTAGCAATATTATGAGAAAAGTTTGGATACTGTTCGATTGGATATTGGATAAAGTATCCAATAAACTGTTCAAGAATTTGGGCAAATATAGAAAAATATTGGTTACGGACATTGGAAACCTATGACGTACATACACATGTGCACTACTACAGTACTCGCCGAAAATGACCGTCGCATTTCGAGCGAGCGAGTTCGAGCGAGTCGCGAGCGATTAGCTCGCTCGAGATTGCGCAACTATTTAAATTAATAGAAAATTCTATTTTTAGAACAAATTTATTTTGAGCGAGTCGCGAGCAAGCGACAGTCATTTTTGGCGGGAACTGTACTATTAATACTCTGCGATCAAGAAAGCAACGATAGAATAGTACATGCTACGCGACAATCTTGTATGGCGCTGAGATGAGTACGTTTTTGTCACCTAGGTTTAGATTAGCCTTGAACAAATTTCGATCTAATGGCTGCAAACAGCATTTGCCGCAATTGCGCGCTGCTCGTTCGATAGCTTTTTCGTTTAAAATTTTGTAATTATTTGCTGGTTGTTAGCTCGTTCCCTCAAAAGGCGATAGTCAATTGTTGCGAGTAATGTTTATAAGAATAACTAAATGAATAACTGTAATATTTATTTATAATTTTAGGAACCGATTGTAGTTCGGATTGGACGTGGGGCAGTGATTGCATCGCTTGCCGTTGATCCGGTATCGTCGGCGATCTATTGGACCAATGCTCAAACTAATTCGATCAATATAACAAAAATCGAGCTTCCGTTGACCGATTCTTTAGCTTCTAGTAGCTTTCATCGTAGTAGTAGTAGCAGCACGAGTGTCGGAATAGGCGGCATAATAGGCCCATTTCGGGAACGCGTGCCGTTCGACAGCAAAAAAGGAGGTCGACCAGCAAAGAGCCTGAGTCCAGCAGTCATTGATTCGGTGTCGTATCAGCTTTCTGAGGACAAGAACGGGCCTGGCGGACCAGGGCTGGAATATTTTAATCCTGGTGCTTTGGCGTTGGATGTTGAAAGGGGGTAAGTATTTGAGTTTTTTTTCATCTTTTTAGCTCAAAATTTCGCTTTGAATTTACACTGTAATTCCGACAAATTTTACTCAAAAATATTTGATTGCTCGATACTTATTCGCAAATGAGCGGATATATTGTTAAATGCTTTCACTTGTGTGTATAGCATCAGCTAGTCGTTTCTCAATTATAGGCATTGCACTAGAATGTTACAAGTTACTGTTGCAACAAAATACCAGTCTGTTAGTTATTTATGTAATTATTAATTTAACTTGAGCATTTTTAATGCGCCTTCTAATTCTTTATTTTTTAGCAAGTTCTATAGTGCAGTACTGGCCACAAAGAGCTGTTGTCTTTTGAGCCAGCGTACAGCGATCGAACAAAAATAAACCATGAAATTTCAAAATTGAATTTCAGTTCTCAACGAGAAAGTTACGAGCTTGCAGCGGTCTACTGTGGCGAGTACTCTATTTATTTGGAGTTGTATGATTCACAGATTTTTGGCTGATAGTGTAAATTGCTGCACATCGATACACGCAAGCCTATTGCTGTGGGAACCTATGTTGCTTATTTGTGCACTTACTATTATCGAATATTATGTAAATATGTTTAGTTCTTTTTCGTTTCATTCGCAAGTCACCCTGTTAAGCTTAAGAGACTGGCTCCTTGTTATGTTCTTGTATTTCAGCATGATGTATTTCGTCAATCAGCCGGACTACTATCGCCATGGCAATCGAGCGTTGAACGCTTCGATTGTTGCTTGTAAGCTGGACGGTTCCCTGTGTACGCCGATACTTACAACGATCGCGACTCCGACGCTGATTGCCATCGATCCGACTACCGGAACCCTGTTTTGGGTGGAGGTTGTCGAGGCGCCACCACGAAGACGGTTGCGAAAGAGTAAGTACTTGAAATTTTTTTGACATTCAATTTTTTCATTATTTTTTTCACAAAAACACAGGTTTTTAAGATAAAAGCATTTTCATCAAAAAATTTACAAGAATTGTTTACAAAATTTACAAGTTTTATTGGCGTATTCGGCGCCTGGAACCTTTGCTTTTCGTTATCGGTCTTCGAATTTTATGGATTGCAGGGTGCTTACGAACTATGATGATTTATAATTGGTGCGCTTATTACCGGAAGTGTAATTATAACGTAATCTTTCCCAGGAATATTGAATTAGCTACGCATACTTTAATTTACAACGATAACTAACATAATGATCATCGAGGATTTTTTTACATAAACCATTCACATTTTTTCGCTTGAGTAAAATGCCATTTTTTAACACCAAACTTTTTAGTTTTTGTTAAATTTAAGGTCGACTTGCGAGAAGATCTATAGTCACACTGAATCAAAGCCGCCAGAAACGCAGCAGAAGTTCAATGCTACAGTTTCATGCCTACGGACGTCCCACGCGGATATTAGATGCGAAAAATTACAACGACGTTGATCATCTGTGGCAATGGTCTATCAAATTTGCTCCAATTTCTCACGATGATGGCGATTTTCCGCAACCCATTGCAGGTGCCGGTCACGAAATAACAGCCTTGCGTCGACCTATTATTTCAATAACAGTGATCACTCCAGCTGAGAGTAGGACGGCGAATGATCAACCTCGCCTTCTTGGGTACTCGGTTCTTTACTGGATTGCTGATGGTAATCAAAAAATGTCGTATGCAACTCTACGAATTAAGCCACCGATTTTAGGCCGGGGCAGCGCGGGGGCTGGTGACCGAACGACAACAAGCCAAAACGACCGTCCTGCGCTCAGCCAAGTTTCGGTTTTTGAACCGCGATTTATGGGTCTGCGGGCGGTCTTAGCACTCGATATCCATAGCGATACCGAACGCTTTAAACCGATCATGCAAAAATGTCGTATCGCCGGATGTGGATATATTTGCTTCTGGAATCCGGTAATTTTGGTAGTTCAAAATTTAATATTTGCACAGCCTTGACGGTTGCTAAAACAATATCTTAAAATGTTTTCTAAGGTTTAAGTAGCTCGAAAAACTGAAGCGTTAGAACAAAAAAGACACCACAGCTATAAATGTTTGTGCTGGATGGGAAATAAAATTTTTGACTTGTTTATATTTCATGTTAAATACTATTTCACTAATAATATAGAGTTATCGCAGTTTTCGAAAATTGACACTTTGGTGAGTAAGTAATTGGTAGCAGAGTGGGTGTGAGGTTTTGTCTGATAGTCGTTATTGTGCCTGGTTGAATGCTGCCAATACGATAGGTTGAATATTAGTTGAAGAGACGAAAAGTCGAACACTCAACTTCGTTTTTGTTGTGGCTTCTGATTTGTGATTATAGCTTTTATGAAATCGATAGTATACTGTTCTTAAGGAAAGGGAACGACCAAATTCACTGCTATTTCATTCAGTATTGTCCAGCTGAGTCAGTGAGTCATATTAATGATTGTACTGTCCTCAGTTAGCGAGCTTAAATTGTTTTGTATTCGATCATTGTATATAAAATTTAGTAATACCATTCGTTTTTCAATCAGGTCAGTGTCCATCCGTTTGCTTGAGGAAAATTGACTAAAACTTTATTTTTTACGACAAATGTATTAATAAAATGCTATTGCAAAAAATATCATTAACAGTTAAAATTATACATGCAGCGTTATATAATTTCCTCCAGCTAATCGAATATTTGGGGAGCATTGGAGCGTGAGGACGAGTTGTGGATGATATTATGGGTCGTGGCAATAGACAACCTATACCCCGACCAGGGGACGGAATTTTCCAAGCGAGTGTTTTCTCACATGCTGCCTCAAAAAATACGTAAGGGGATCCCATGTGTGTTTTCGGGAAAAAATATTGAGAGGCCGAACTTCAATGTTTTGGGCACATTTTTTGACCTGTTTCCGCTGAGTGTATTCGTTTTCGGCCACGACAGTATTATTAGGAGCTGTAACTGCAATATTAAATCACCCAGAGACATCTCGTAATGCACTTATCGATCACTTATTTTTTATATTTATTCTGAAGAATCTAAATCAAAATTGAAGATGATGGATCTGGCCTGTCCACAGCCCTCCTAAAAATGGGTTGGGACATCGGGGAGGCCCATGTTCATTCTAGGGGGAAATTTCAATGTGGGGCGGGGGAATAAATTTTTGCCTAAAATACCACGTATATACCATTACGTACCATTCTCCCACCAGGAAGAACGATACCGACTGCTCTATTAGATTGCCATGATGCGGAAACTGCATTGATGATGTTTGACGTTTCGTTTGAGCAGTTGGGGCGTTCCTTGGAGGTCGATTTAGCCTTGCATGAGGCGAGGCCAGTGTTGTTGAAAAGTAAGTAACAACAAATTAGTTAGGCAATTTATTTGACGCGTGGAGCCCGTGTTTGAACGACAATAGCGATGGCGCCCAAACTACCTCCGCGGGGAGGTCACTCCAAAATCGTACAATTCGGTGGGAGAAAAACATCCAAACGTGGTATGTCAATTGTCTGTAATTTCAAGTCGTGGCCACGGTTGCCAACACAACCGATGGCGAAAAATTTCGACAATTCGAGATCAACACCTCCGTGTATCATTCTGTAGACAAGTATCAAGTCGCTACGAAGACGACGTGTAGGCAGTGTTTGAAGACCAAGAAACTTAAGGCGGTCGGAATAGCTCATATGGCGGATCGACGGCAATATCTTTGTGGCATGACGCTGCACTTTCTCGATAATCTCAATGTCTCTCTCGTAGTGTGGGCACCACACTGTCACAGCGTATTCGACACGTGGACGAATCAATGAACGATAAAGATGCAACCAGCTCTAGTTGGTCCAATGCAAGATAGTTCTGCGAATGATGAAAATGATCTTGTGGGTCCTCGCAGCGACCATGGAACAATGTTCGGACAATTTCAACGTTTCGCACTTGATGACACCAAGATCTTTTTCCTGACTAGTGATTGACAAGGGATTCTTCATGAGAGAAAAGGCCGCTCAAGGAATCCCGAACCCACAATACATTACACGACATATTTCTTCATTCACCGACAACCCCAATTCGACGCAATATTCAGACAAGCTGTCGAGATCTAACTGGAGGTCATCATGACACATTTCCGACCAAACTTTGTGGACTCGGCGAGCTAAGCAAAGATCGTCTGCGAATTTAAAGACTGCACACGAACGACACGTACTCATCAATGTCATTAATGAAAACCAGAAACAATAGGAAGCCCAAAACAGAGCCTTGCGGGACTCCACTAGTAACATCACACCAATCCTATTTCGCTCCATTGACACAAACTATCTGTTTGCGGTCTGATAGGTAGCTTCGGCACCAAGACAGAACGGACCCATATATTCCGTACATTTTAAGCTTAGTAATGAGGACACCGTGATTCACTCTATCAAAAGCTTTTCGAAAATCCACGTAAACAACGTCAAACCAATCATTTCAGTCAAGACACTTTGTTGCAAAAGTGAGATACTCGAGGAGTTGGGTTGTCGTCGAACGCTGCGACACGAAACCATGTTGTGATTTGTAGAAAACGTCATTGTCATTCAAAAATTTCAGAAGACGCTCGCTCACCAAGATTTCCATCACCTTACTCACAGATGAATTCAAACTAATTGGTCGGTAGCTGTCACAGTTAGAGCGGTCGCCCTTATTTTTATAGATTGGAACTATTTTAGCCAAACGCCATGCAGACGGAAATGTTCCTACTGTAATCGACATGTTGAACAAACGCGCCATTGACTCACTGATGGCAGCCCTTATTTGGAATAAAAACTTGTTGTTGATCTCGTCGAGGGCGGGGGCAGCATGCTGTTTTATCCTGCACAACGCGTTCCTGACTTCGTTAACGGAAAAATCATTTCATACAAAATGGTAGTCACCCTTCTTGTGGTGTCCCGTGGAGTCTGCGGCGCACCGCTGTCGAAAACAGACGAAAAGATTTCGTTCAAAAGTTGACAGTCTTCGGATGCAGAATCAGACAGCGTCCTGTCCGTTCTTTTCATCGGTCCTACCATGGCTTTCGTTTTACTGTGAAGTAGATCGTATTCGAAAAAAAGACTTGCAATCAGTGTCAATGTTCTCAGCCAACTTCCGTTTATATCTGATCATCGACTGATCAACGTGGTACGTAGCTGCATAAGACTTCTTAAGGTAAATGTTCCAAGCTGTTTCAGAGTTACATCTTTTAAATCGACGAAATGCAATGTGCTTCTGCTTTATCGTCGACCAACACATGCCGTGGGCCCAAATTGGTTTTCGTCTACGATCTCCCGACTTAACCGGAACAAATGACTCGATGCAATGTCGGAAGACAGAGCCCATTTTTTCCCAAACGAGTGATACGTCAAAAACGGGTGACCAGTCAAAGGTGTGTAGAAACTGACAAATGACATCACGAGGTGCTCGCGCCCAATCTTAGAACATTTTGGTGTGGTGATCAGGATAAGAAACGTTAGAGTTAGATCTAATCAGGTTGAAGGAAACGCAGAAATGATCAGAGTTTTTCAGAGAGGCCAATGTTTCGATGTTGGAAACAGCATTGAAATCGTTAGAAAAGGCAAGATCAAGAATGTTTGATCCACGAGTGCAGAGCTCAACGTGCTGCGTACTAAATATTTCCATATTTTCATATAGTTTGCTGCTGGGCATGTATCTTATAAAGCTATAAAACGATGTTGTAGCATTACAAACAGTTTTAATTAATGTTTAAAAACAATTTGCAAACAAAAAACATAAATTTTCAGGTATAAAAATTTTTGGATTTAGTTTAACATGGGGTTTCGGTCGAGTGGGGGACATGGGGAAATCTCACGGACACGGGGAATTTGGAAAGTGGGTGGTTGCCTCACTGTGGACAGGCAAGTGGATTTACAGGAGTTGGGTGGACGCCAACATGCAGGTGAATGGAGCAATCATCCACTTGCTGCCCCCTACCGGAAAGGCAGTTTCAAGATAATTATTAGTGTGGATAACGTATGTATGTTTTAGAAAATGGAACATCAGGTCGAGTGCGGCTGTCCTGCGCGTATGGTACCAACCACAGCTAACAACGAAACTGCGAAGAGTTCATCGTTTTTGAGCACCAGGGGTACGGTGTTATGCCAGAGGCAGGCTGATTGCGGGGGTCGGCAGAGCGATCTGATCGCGTGCGACTCCGGAACGCAGTGTATACGAGTCGAGTTTCGCTGTGATGGTCATCAACATTGCAGCGATGGATCGGACGAATCACCGGCATGTGGCAGTTGTCTTGTGCCAAATGGAAAATTTAAATGTTTCAAGGTTAGTTTTACTTTGACACAGTTTTTCTAATCCGCCTAGTCGTTTGTCATCTTATCGTGACTATCTAAACATCAAAGCATTACTAAAAATGTTTTCGAGAATACCATGATTGATGATAAAGCCTTGAGAAGATCATGGCATCATTTTGCAGTCTTTGTAATATAACAGACACTGGAACGCGTGGTTCTTCATATTTCGTCCTGCTACAGGTGTTTCCGGGAAGCACTTTATACCCATTGAATGACCTGGTATGTCCGCAGCGGGACTTCTACTTTCGAAATCGTCATGACCGCGACGCATCTCAGCTTGTTACTGTAATTGCGACCTTTTCGCCGGAACCGGAATTCCGGTTACTCCCTGGTTGTAATTTAGAATCGACTGTCGATATCACAATTTGTCAATGGAATTTATAGTTCGTATATTTCTCGCACGTTCATTCATGAGTATTTTGATTTTGAATCATCGCAGTGTCAAACAGCGAACGACGGAAATTAGTTCGGAAATAAAGGTTAGCTCCGCTACAATCGCCTGTGCTAAACAGTATTTTGAACAATGAAAATTAATTCGACAAATATCGATTAGCTCAGGTACAATCAGAGTACTAAATAGTGTTGAGAACTATGAAAATTCGACAAATAAGAACAATTAGCAAACGTACAATCGCAGTGCTAAACAGTATTGGGAACAATGAAAATTAATTCGACAAATACCGATTAGCTCAGGTACAATCAGAGTGCTAAATAGTGTTGAGAACTATGAAAATTCGACAAATAAGAACGATTCGCTCAAGAATAATCGCAGTGCTAAACAGTATTGAGAACAATGAAAATTAATTCGTCAAATACCGATTAGCTCAGGTGCAATCAGAGTGCTAAATAGTGCTGAGAACTATGAAAATTCGACAAATAAGAACGATTCGCTCAAGAATAATCGCAGTGCTAAACAGTATTGGGAACAATGAAAATTAATTCGTCAAATACCTACTGATTAGCTCAGGTACAATCAGAGTGCTAAATAGTGTTGAGAACTATGAAAATTCGACAAATAAGAACGATTCGCTCAAGAATAATCGCAGTGCTAAACAGTATTGGGAACAATGAAAATTAATTCGACAAATACCGATTACCTCAGGTACAATCAGAGTGCTAAATAGTGTTGAGAACTATGAAAATTCGACAAATAAGAACGATTCGCTCAAGAATAATCGCAGTGCTAAACAGTATTGGGAACAGTGAAATTAATTCGTCAAATACCGATTAGCTCAGGTACAATCAGAGTGCTAAATAGTGTTGAGAACTGTGAAAATTCGACAAATAAGAACGATTAGCAAACGTACAATTGCAGTGCCAAACCGTATGGAGAACGTTGAAAACTAGTTCTACATATTACGATTTTCTTAAGAACAACCGCAGTGCTAAACATTAATCTGAACAATGAAAATTATGTTCTCCAATAGCAAAAATAAGTGATTATACAACGGTGACCTGGAATTTAAGAAATGTTTTTTTCAAGAAATTCTTAAGAACATATCAATCTATTAGAAACGACCAAATCAAGCTTTGTTGCGCAGATATTTTAAAAATTTTCAGCCCTATTTTAAAATGTAGGATAGTATTAATTTTTAGTGTTTTCTTATGCATTGCCGATACAGTTCTTACCGGCGTGACTTGTGTATGTATCTAATGTATAATATAATGGCGCATGACCGTCGTTTGGGTTTGCATTTATTTTTTTTATTTCATGCTTATAGGGCACAATGTGTCTATCATGGCTGCTGGTGTGTGACGGAAAACCTCAATGCCCAGACGGTTCCGACGAGGCACACTGTCCGTGCATTAGCAGCAAAATGCTGTCGGATAACTCGGCCAGTACTACGAAGAGTAGTTCATTGATTGTCGGCTTTCAGTGTGTCATCAATTCGTCCGCGCCTCATCCGGTTTGCATCCCGCGGAGTAGCGTTTGCAACGGTATCGTTGACTGCCACGACGGGCGAGACGAGAAATTCTGCTCGCAGTCCCAGATTTGGAACGCGAACGGAGACTCAAATCATCAGAATGCCGACGGCGGTGAACGGGTTGCCATGACAACAACAACACACAATACGATAAATATAAACGTAACGGTTGCGGTTGTTGGTGCTGTTGGTCTTGCATTTGCTCTGTTCGTATTTTTGATGCTTTACGTTGTGGTAAAGCGGAAAGGTGTGCCTTCGTGGTCATTTCAGGCTACATTTGGATTGCCGGCTACAGCCGGAACCTCAGCCCCGGCAGGTCGTCAAGAACCGATTTTGTTGACGACAGTCGACGGCTGTAGCAGCCATCCAACTAGTACAATCCGAGGTCGCCAAGACCACGATGTCGATGCTGTGCGGTTTTTGCAGCGGGAACGCGGAGAGGTATCCGGGAAGGATGATCTTGCTGAACGTAATGCAATGTTGTTACGACTTCCAGCGCCTGGTAATGGCAGTAACAAAAATCACAATGACTTGGTACAGCACGCCTATGGAGCCGCAGCCACCGTCACGCCATCAGCTGGCGCCATGAGTACTGTGCGATGGTGTTCTTGTGACAACCGCGCTGTTACGGAACTTGGACATGAGGATTGTATTGAAACCCGACAGCCCCATTCCTATTGTTTGTCTCAGTATGATAGCAACAGAGGTGACAGTGAAAGTTGTAGTGGAGGTGATGGTGATCGCGGATCTAGTTGTGTGCTGCCACCACCGCCACCACCGTCTAAAGTCGCTGCTACCACTTGCACCAATGCGCCAACTCCGCCCAACGACTATGAGCGCTCTAAATTGACTGGAAAGTCATCAAGCAGCACGTGCTACAGCAACAGTACCGCAAATTCCTCGGACACTACTGAGTCGTGTTATATTGCCGTTGCCGGCAATTGCACCAGCGTCGGCGACAAATTGCCGCTACGTCGATGTCCCGATGAGATCCGTACGCTTGCAACGACAACAATAGCAAGCGGCCGCTGCCGCGATGGTGCATCGCTGCGTCGACATCCGCCGAGTCTGGCGTCAAGTTTTGTTAGTTCGTCACACAGTGTTCGTCATCCGCCGTCGACAACATCATCTTACAATCGGAAGCGACAACTGCAGCTGCAGCAGCACCATCAACAGCAACGACGTCAACTGACATCGGCAAAACAACACTTAAACAGAAAGAGACGAGAGCAGCAGCAACAACAACAACACCAGCACTCGTTGCGAAGGCGGCTGGCGGCGCCTACTCATCGCTCTACCGCTGTAGTTGTACGAGACATTGACGATAACAACGGCGACGATGCTAATGCTCTTCTCGCTAACGTTGCTGCAGCAGCTTCAGCTCTGTCGATTTCACATAATTCTACGCTTGGGAATTCCTCATCGAGGACGCATGCTGCGAATCATAATAATAATAATTATCCGATGGCACCACCGAATGCCATCATTAATCTGTCTGCCGGTAGTAGTGCGATGACCGAGCAGTGTCGCTCAGCAACCATAACAAGGACTCCACAATTATTGCAGCATCCCAGGATCAGCAACCGCCGGCAACATCGAAGGCATCCACCGTCGCTTGCGTCTTCTGCTTCTTCTTCGTAGTCGTCGCCGCAGATACACGGTAGTCAACACCATGACGCTGTCGCTGCTGCTGAAACATTCCGTGCTACAACTACAGATCTCATATGAGGTAAATTTTTTGTACCAAATACTACAAGACGGGGACAGAGTAAGCAATGTCCGGTCGAATTCGTTCGGCTATTTGATGTAGTTACGAAATTGTAAATTATGAACCGATGTTGTTGTATTCATGTAGACCATATTGGTTCCGTTTGACTTCGTAGTGCCCCGAACAATTGTTTTTTTTTAAATCTGTTATAACCAGCGCCTGAAATCACAATAAAATCGTCGTCATTGCAGCGTTCGATTTTGTGTCAAACAAGAACTAAACGTTTCGCCTAGATCAGTATCAACCATGACAGTTTTGTAATATTATATTTGCTTCAAAATATAAGGTATTAGCAGTAATTTGCTCTTATAAATCACATTCGCCTTGTATCACTTTTGATACAACTGATATTATTGCGATTTCCTGTTATGATTCACACAGAATAATTATATTATTATTGAACTCGAGTGGAACGAGAATTTTCAATTTTGGCTTTGGTGGGGGGGTTGAGGAGGTCCTGTCTGTGTGTGTGTCTGTCGCACCTTGATATCGCTATTATACAGTCAGCTACCGACAGAAACAAAGGCAGATTGTTTGCAGAAAACTAGCGCTTTGCCTTTGAACAGCGATAATATGTTTTTCGTGAACTGTTCGAGAATTATGTTTCACTACTAGTTTGCGAACGATGTTTTTGATTTTGGCTTTCTGTCTCTAGCTATACTCTTCGTGCATTATGCGTAACTAAACTTAAGATAACCCTGCCTACCATCCTATTTTGTTTTTTTGGAAAAAATTTAAGTCACCGAACATTTTCGAGTTGTCCAAAAATGATGATCTCTGTTTGCGAACACTAACTGATAAACAATAAGGCCGTTTCGTGTGCGACATCATTTTTAATTAAATTTGTTCGAGAACAGAGCAAAATCATATTTAAAAGCTATGAAATGTTACTGAACTGTCATTACCTCACTGCAAATTAGTCTGGGCTAGCAATGCACCGAATCAAATTTCCTATTTTTTCTTTAATAATGGATGCAGATTCCACATATGGTAAAATAGGATGGTTAGTGGGGTCACTTTAAGTATAACAGGCAGTATAAGTTAAACACGCTCCCTATTCGATTAGGAAAAGAACGCCCGCTATCCGATTAGAAACACGCTGGCTATGCGAACTATTAGAGCTGTACCGTGCATCTGGGGAACAGTGTGCTGTTTTACGCAGCAATTTAGTCGAAATTCGATGATCACAAAGTCTGGCAAGACGAAACATTTCAGTCTCAGGGGTTCAATTTTCAATACAAGGGTTATTCTTGATGAATTTTGTGCCCTTCCTCTTATTGTTTTGATTTTGTGTGACGGCAAAAAGCTCTTTCATCGTGAAACTAAGTTTTTTGCTAAACTATTACTAATAATCGGATTTTAATCTAAATATATACGGAAACATACATTTTTATATATTTACTTACAGTTTTAAATATGTAATTTGAGCTTTGATGTATGTATATGTTTTGTTATACCATTAGTTTGTGCAAGAACTGCGCAATAATTGTAAATAATATCGTCACTTTTGTTGCAGCGTTCAAGGAGAAATCGGCTGTCAATAATCTTTGTGTGGGGCCTCCCCAGCGTTCACCATGGGACGATCTGGGCTGCCCCTACCCCCATTCATCACATAGCGTTGTGGTCCTCTTCACGCATTCAGCATAGATCTGTGCGGGTCCCATTCTTCATGCACCAAGTATCGTTGTGGTCCTCTTCCCGCAATTAACATGAATCTCTGTGGCTCTCTTCGACTGTACAGTTTTGGTCTGTGTGAGCCCACCACGATTCACCATTTATCCGCGTGGACTGCTTTCCTTTTTCGAAATATTCACAGTTTTCGAGATGGTTCTATGTCTTTGTAAGCAGTGTGTTCTCGAACAGTTTTGCGCCGATTTGCAATTGACTAAAAAGCTTTCCGTAACTTTTCGTAAAATTCCAAAATATGATGATTGGTGGGTCAACAAAAGTTTATTCAGCATTAGCACGGTTATAATTGCAACTCTGAATGAAGCTAACCGGCTAGTCCTATCTCAAAGTAATTAATTTTTTGTCTGTCGATATACACCATACCTTAAGCACCAGTTGTGCCCCTTCGCCAAGATTTCTTTGTGACCGCTGCATCAATCATGCCGCGACCACGCTAGTAGTGCTGCCATAATATAGCCTTAAATGTTTTACTTAATTCCTTTATTTTTGGTTGCTGTTTGCCATAATAAATGCTATGATTGTTGGTGCTTCCCCAGGACCGTGAAGAATATTATAGCGATTGCTCTATCATGATGCTCGCATGGTAATGGTGTAGTAGTCAAAGAATATGATAACGGTTCTGTTTGAAACTGTAAGAGGTCACACAGGCTATTAATTCGCTCGCTACTACTATGATATTTTAAAATGTTTGACCGAATTGGTATAATTTCGTGGTGTGCGAAATTGTTCAAGTTCAAATCTGAATTTGGCTAGTTGAGACTCGATGATAGTTTCTTCACAAATTCATTTCGGAATTTATATTATTGACGTGATATGCGGAATTAAACCAAACCTCCACCTACTCGCCCTGGTAGTAATCTTTATTTAGATGAGAGGTTCAAAAATTCGGTATCTCCCCATTGTCAGTTACTTTCACTATCTTTATTTTAGCTTGCCTAATATGAGTACTTGCTCCTAAAGCCGACATGATATGTGTTATTTATAATTATCTCATAACATACATAGGTGCAATTGGAAATTATATATAACATGTTTTGGGCGAAACTTTTTCGGAATATTACAAACAAATGTTTATAAAAATATTCTCTGTGTTTGATTTTGATTAAATTTGAATTTGAATTGAATTTTTCCTCAACTTCCGACCTGGGGCACTCTTACTGTAGCTACCGCACGCTCTTCGGTGCGATAAAATTTGTATCGACGGTGTAGCCGCGACCATCCTAGCTGACAGTGTGGGGGGTCCAGTTGTACGTGCCACTATTTTCGTTAGACAAAATTTTCTCTATCCGGTACACATGACTGGACTATCGATGTCCGTAGTTGGCTACCGCCGCTGAGAGTCTGACCCTTGCTGAAGCCACATTTTAACTTCCTCCTGTGTCTTTTCAGAAGGTCGAAACATTTTAGAACATTTGGGAAATTTTTGACCAAAATTGGGATAACTATATCGCTGAATTATGTTTCACTCTGTACAGTCTATCCTAAAAGCATTAGAGACAATGATTACATCTTCAGTTATGCACTGTTTGCATTAGTGGTTTTATGATATTGGCAAAATGTTAAATATTTTTCGATTAATTGATATATAATTGGAATCGAATATTTCGTGGTATATATAGAAAAGTATTAGGTTTTACTGGATGATGGGTAAACCCAGTGTTTTATAACTGTAATCCATTGCAATATTAGTGTCTTTTTAAATACATTAAAGCACAAGTCACATCGTTTATGTCCATATTTACTAGAATTATATATTAGGACAACTTTGATTGCTCCATTTGACTTGCTGAGTTAATACATATTTTACAAAATGTAGTGTTTTATTATCTTACGGGGAGATAGGGTATTCTTCTGCACCGCGGACCAAAGATCTTCGAGGTTAATTCAACAGACATTTTTTAGATTCCATGTCCCATTGTAACGTATATATATATCGTTGTAACACCCAAGTCTTTACTTAATATCCGCGTTCAACGCATTTCGAACGTAATTCCAAATCTAAAAATTAAATAGGCGTGAGCCAGTTCTATTTTTTTATTTTGAAAGTATACTAGTTTACAATTGTGCTCATAGATGAGCATCATGGCCAATATCTTAGCTATTAAGCCCACCCATGGGATACGGCTCAAATAAAACGTAAATACTCCACAGACTTTGAATAGATAGTTGTATAATAGACCTTGAATAGATAGTTGGAGAACTTTACCATTTTTCAATAAACCGTCCTCCTGGACGCCCGAAAATAGGCAATCGTTAGCATACAGCGTTGGTTTTGCCGCTGAAATGCATGTTGGACATCAATGAAAATGCATTAGATTTGTGTACTACAAAATCATTGACCCAAATTTGGCTCATTCTGAGCCTCTGGAGGGCTTGTTCGGTATAAGGCAAGCTCCAGGAAGCTAACAATGAGCCAAATTTGGCACATTATGAGCCTGCTGGGCATGGTATGAGTCAAGCTCCAGAAGGCTAACAATAAGCCAAATTTGGCTTATTCTGAGCCTTCTGGGCATGGTATGACTCAAGCTCAAAGAGGTTAACAATAAGCCAAATTTAGCTCATTCTGAGTCTCCTGAGGCCTGCTTCGGTATGAGTCAAGGTCCAGGAGGCTAACAATAAGTCAAATTTGGTTCATTCTGAGCCTCCTGGGCATGGTATGTGTCAAGCTCCAGGAGGCTAACAATAAACCAAAATTTAGCTCATTCTGAGCCTCCTGAGGCGTGCTTCGGTATGACTCAAGCTCCAGGAGGCTAACAATAAGGCAAATTAGGTTCAATGAATTTGAAGTGTATATATATTATATATATATATACATATATATATATATAAATATATATATATATACGTAGGTATTGTATATATATGTCACAGTGGGGAATGCAGGTACATTTGGATTTTTTAACTGTTATAACCCTTAGTTTCAATATCGTAAGTAGTGTTTGAGAACGTAGAGTTATACCTTGGTACAGTTCGACTCAACTCGTAAAGGCCGTTCCGGAAATGTTCATTTTAGCCATATTGCAGATAAAGCTTTTTTGAGCAGATTAATCGGGCGATAGGCTAAATTTCGATTAACGTTGTAATAAATGTTGTAAACTTGTGTCGAAAGAAAAAATGTATATATCTGGAATTAGTCTTGGGCACCGCTTGGAACCAGCTTCGCCACGGCCACCTACTTTCGGCCGAATGTTTCTCTCGCCGACCGTTTTACGCCGTATGCTAGCCACAAAATTTCACGGCCAGTCAGATAAACAAAAGTCGGGCTCGTTTCCAACACTACTAAGCCTCAGGCTAAATCGTTAACCCGTGAATCGATTACGCTGATTTTACCATCATTCGATTCTGGTCGTGGATGTAGTTCGAATGGTAAATAAAATATAAATTGACTGATTATCATGCAGCCATAAGTTTACGCGTTTGGAAGTAATCTGTTGTTGTATATTGTTTTAGCGGCACCCATATTTTAGAAGCAAATAAACTACTTCAGGAATGTGGTCATACTTGGGCGCTAGTATTTGGAACAATTATATACCACAAGTATCGCCTACAGTGTATATATAAATAGGTAAATATATCCGCATACTTCTGAACGGAACCACAGGAGAGCTCGTACAAATGAAAGATTTCGCGTCTTGCCACATTTATGCAACAACAAATGCAAATACGACAGCGTACAACAATATCACATTTACGCTTATTGCGTAAGTATTAGAGGCTGCCAGGTAGCTTTGGTAGCTATAGGCTTCGCTTCGTTCTAAGATATGACCACTTTTTCGAGGCTGCTTGGCATAGATTAAGTATTTGTTGTTGCATTGTAATAAGCACTAGAGCGTAAAGAGGCATTGCGGTTTTACAACTAAATGTGCGGTGGATGAATGCAATTTTGTACACAGTCAGCACACAAAAATTTTAGATAAAAATGTTATATATATATATGTGTGCAAAATTAATCTTGGAAAGGTTCGCTGGTCGTTCTGTGAGATACCAGCCCCAAAAGACGTTGGACAGTTGTTTTTCCGGTCGGCTTTTTCTTCCGGCCAACGCGTGGCCTGCCGCCTAATGAAAAATCTGGCAGGTCCCAATATCAGCCAACAGATCCTTCAGATTCTCAACTGAACTTGTAGTTGATCTCACACATCTTGTCATACTCCTAGAGTTACCATTGAATTGTATATATAGATTTCTTGGCCCACAGCCACCTACCTCTGCTAAACAATGGGTAGTATTTTGGGAATGCGGTAATATATGGTGCTCCGTGACAAAGCTTTATCTGTTAAGGTTTTCGTCCGGAATATGAATTTACTTTTTAAGTTACAATGGAAAGGTTATGACCATCAATATGTTACCACGTAGATGCTGAGAATTTTTGCCGGAAATGTGGTACAACTGAACTGAAACGGTTTGAGAATAATCTTTCAAACGGAAAGATTCCTATACGAAGAAATGGATGGCCATGTATACAATTCCTTATCCTCAGTTAGTAGTTTTTTTGTGCTTTTCGATATGTATCAATTTTATACGTTTATGGTTATGCAGCTGTTGGTACAATAAAAAGTTTATCGCCATTCCGTTTTGGAGCCGCTAATTGTTCAAAGAATCATCTCGAGTGTTGGCTTTTGTAATACGGAGCAGAGCAAGCGCTGTGATTATTTAATTTTAGTAACTAACATGGGAATCGGATTTGATTTCTTGAAGAAAATTAAATTTGAGTTGTATATATTTCCATGCTGTAGCATCTGGCACTCTGCCGTTTATTTTATAAACAATTATGAACCTAAGGCAGTCAAACTTTTCAAAATATCCCTAGGTTAGTTAACTTTGACATATATAATATATTTTACTGAAATCACTGTTTAAACACATTTAGAAACTATTGAACTTGTTTACACAAGTTTGCGCACCACAAGTGAGATAAAACAAGTGTTATAAAATGACAAGTGCTATTATTCTGCAAGTGTTTCCAACTACCGTTGGTAGCTAAGCCTTGTGTTATTTAAATATGTCTCATACCTAATGGTGACCTTACAATATTTAAATTATTACGATAAATTCGGTGGCTAGTCAGATCAATAAGACTTAAATTTTTTTGTCTTGAACTGGTGCGAGCGTAAATTACTAGTTTAAATTCAACGTATTGTCACTGAGAAACGCTATTTCCGCCACTATACATCTTAAAGCTTGTAAATTTACTAAGTTTTATTTTAAGGTCTCACTCTACCAATTCATGTGTGACAGTCATAAACTTAATACCTGCTATTGGAACAGATGTCGACTCAACTTTCATTTTTGAGATTTCAAGCTGTACCTTTTGACCTTATCACCAAAAAGCCTATTTTCACTGCTTTGCGATGGAACGGATGATAAAAAGCCTTTACTTCCATGTCTATACATGGTGCTGCGGGGTCCACATTATGTCCCCAACTATTGGAACTTACGTACCCCACACAGTGTCAGGCATACTGTCGACAACAGGGTTTAGACAATCACTTCTTTACAATTTTTTGACACTAGGAGTATTGCCGCTTTTCGACGGTGTCAAACAGACAGTATCTTCTTTGTAGCTCTTTGACGGTGTGCTGCATAATCTCTGCAACATACATTTGGACGGTGGCCGGAATTTCACTGGGACCGTAATTTCACTGAATACTGGTTTCGGCGGGGGACGTCGTCGATGTGGAGAAGTCCTTGAAAAAAGTTTCCGACCCTGCTATAGAATTTGAGTTTAAATGACGTAACAGGTCCTTAATGACTGCGTATGTGAAACGAGATATCGCTCATTTCCTCTGAAATGAGTCTAGCTTTTATTTAATATAACAAATAAATCACCGGGCACAACAAAATACTCTACAATTCGCTACATCGCAAAAATCTGAAAAGGTGCGCTCTTTTGAGCAAAAATTGCAAGTCTGTAGATATGGATGACATGTCATCCGGAAATTGACAAAACGTAAAAATATTGTATTTTTGCTCCGCTCAGGCATAGTCAAGAGCATATATATTATTGTATATATACATATTTGGTACCAATCGGTTGTTTGGCTCGTGGAACCCAGTTCACAAAAGGATATTTCGATCGTATGAATTCCTGACCAAAGGTATATTCGATTTTTAACAAGCCAATATATATGTTCCCCGTTGCCATGAAAAAATATAAACCTTCGACTAATACACCTTAAACGTATCCCACTGGTCGGCATACAATTAGAATTGGCGTTATTAGACCAATGGAATGGGAGACAAACCATAATTTGGCTTGACATTTCTGTAAAAGAAGCTATTCACAGTCCCTGAGCCTTGGATTTTTGGGTTCCGCATGATTTGTATTAATAGCGTGTCTGATGAAATTGAATGTGTAATCGAGTTGATTTGAATAGTTTGTCTAATGCGGAATATTGAATGAAGAGCTTGGATCATGACAAGTTCCCTCTCGAATAGTCGTATAACGTTTTGTCTCCAAGCCTGAGCCCACAAATAAATTTGGTTCTTTTCCATTATCCCCATCAGCCCAAATTTGGTCAATTTTGAAGATACAGAGCTGATTTTAGTACCATCAGCTCGCTGAGGCGGTTCAGAATATACTCATGTTACCCGTATCCCTGAAAAATATTTTTTCGATTTTTTGAGGTCGCAATGGTTCCTTGGAAAACCAACATTTTTTCTTCGGAATATGGTCATGTTTGGTACCATTGTACTGGGCTTGATGAGAGAAATCTACTGGTCTGTATTATATTGAAATCTACGCCACCGTTAGAAAGTTATGAGGGTCCAAGTAATCCTGTGGGGCGAAGATAAAATGCAGGCCATGCCGTTCTCGATATACTAATTATTATTAATGAGCCGTTCTCGATATACTAAGTCTAAGCATAAGCTGTCTTTATTCGAGACATACACTAAGCCTAAGTCGGGACAGCCGCCCCCCGAACCACCCGCTCTAATCTGTTCCTTTTTCTAACGTTATAGTGTACCGCCATCAGGATTATTTGGGCCCTCATAACTTTCTAACGGTGGCGTAGATTTCAATATACTACACACCTGTAGATTTCCTTCATCAAGCCAAGTCGAATGGTACCAGACATGGCCATATTCCGAAAGAAAAATTTTTGGGTCCCCTCTAGGGGGACCATCGAGACTTCAAAAAACCGCAAAAATTTTTCAGAGATATGGGTAAAATGAGTATTTTCTGAACCGCATCATCGAGCTGAATCGATTGGTATTAAAACCAACTATGTATCTTTAAAATTGACCAAATTCGGGCTGGGGGAGATAATGGAAAAGAACCATAAATTTTACATTTTTGCCCTGATACTCATATCAAGATTCCTCCCTCTAATGTCTAATGCGGAACATTGAATGAATAGCTTAGATCATGACAAGTCCCCTCTCGAATAGTCGTATACCGTTTTGTCTCTCTAAGCCTAAACCCACAAATAAATTTAACATTTTTGCCCTATAGTAGTTATGTCAAGATTCCTACCTCTAAATTTGTAAGATGGACTTGACATGATTCAAATTTTTTTCTTTCCAAAGAAAAACAATAATTGATATCCGAAAAATTAGAAAAAATCTATTTTATGTTTTTCTGAATTGCCTTGTCGAGCTGAGTTGCATTGCACTAAAACTGTAGTGCAAATATTAATTATTTCCCAGCGCAATAATTAAAAGCTTTTTCTTTAACTTATCCACATAAAAATGCTGGAAAGTTCCGAATCGCTTTGAGCGTGCTTCTTCGAAATACGTGTTGCTGCTATGATCGTCTAAATAAGAAAATATTTTTTGATGTGCTATCAAAATATACAGACGTATGGTTGCTGGGTGAATAGTGACTGCCAAATAAGCGTAGCTATTTACAAGCTACCCAAGCAGGAACTGAGGAAATTTGGAATCAAATGGGACTACGGACCCCAATATTGCTACTAGAATATTGCGCTCAGAGATCATCGACACCTATTTAGCATTTACAACGCCAGTGCCAACCTCAAAGGTGTGGCCGAAAGCGCGTCATACGCAAGATTCCAACAAGAAGGGCTACCTTTATAACAACGTTACAGCAGTCGTTTAGTACTGAAAACAAGTACAATAAAAAATACAAGCAACATCTCCGAATCACAAACACAACCTTTTACATGTCGAAGCTCCAAGATCGCAGGAGGGTGGTAACCTGTGCCGCATTTTTGGAAATGCGTGCCTATTTTCCCTAATATTAATTTCCCCATTCTTTAATGATCATTAATTTTTGGAAATTCGTGCCTATTTTCCCTAATATTAATTTCCCCATTCTTTAATGATCATTAATTTTTGGAAATTCGTGCCTATTTTCCCTAATATTAATTTCCCCATTCTTTAATGATCATTAATTTTTGGAAATTCGTGCCTATTTTCCCATTCTTTAATGATCACTAATTTTTGGAAATTCGTGCCTATTTTCCATAATATTAATTTCCCCATTCTTTAATGATCACTAATTTTTGGAAATTCGTGCCTATTTTCCCTAATATTAATTTCCCCATTCTTTAATGATCACTAATTTTTGGAAATTCGTGCCTATTTTCCCTAATATTAATTTCCCCATTCTTTAATGATCATTAATTTTTGGAAATTCGTGCCTATTTTCCCATTCTTTAATGATCACTAATTTTTGGAAATTCGTGCCTATTTTCCTTAATATTAATTTCCCCATTCTTTAATGATCATTAATTTTTGGAAATTCGTGCCTATTTTCCCATTCTTTAATGATCATTAATTTTTCGAAATTCGTGCCTATTTTCCCATTCTTTAATGATTACTAATTTTTAGACATTCGTGAATATTTTCCCTAATATTAATTTCCCCATTCTTTAATGATTAATTTTTGGAAATTCGTGCCTATTTTCTCTAATATTAATTTCCCCATTCTTTAATGATCATTAATTTTTGGAAATTCGTGCCTATTTTCCCATTCTTTAATGATCACTAATTTTTGGAAATTCGTGCCTATTTTCCCTAATATTAATTTCCCCATTCTTTAATGATCATTAATTTTTGGAAATTCGTGCCTATTTTCCCATTCTTTAATGATCACTAATTTTTGGAAATTCGTGCCTATTTTCCCTAATATTAATTTCCCCATTCTTTTCCAAACTTCGCTTCGTATATCATCTGTGAGCAGGTATGAACATACCGAGTCATATAAAGCAAACAGTTATCAATAACGCGACATAATATTTGCCTAAAAGCATTAATAAAACAAACTATTTAGGAACAGCAATAAAACCTGTACATCACCTGCACGCACATAATTGGACGACTTGTGAAAAATTGTATGTGGCGACGTATTGTCTCCATTTTTAAAACAGAATTCGAGAAAAAACGTGTCCCGATATATGTTTTGGTGCCTTATTAAAAACACAATTTCCGAAAAAATGACGCCACTCGAGTTTTAATTATTATGCAGTGGAAACCATTTTTTCTTTTTTTCATGTCCCCAAGATAAGGTATATTATAGCACATGTCCGTTTGGTTAGTCGTCATGAGTCTCATAAAGAGGCGGCCTCGATGAACCAAAAGATTGGAGTTTTAGCCCGCAGCGAAAATTTACGGGCACCACGTTACGACACGCAACTACTTCGAAAAAGAGAACAGCCGATATAGAAAAGTTAAATCCACAACGGATTCGAATAGATCGAACATACGAACAACTAAGATACACCATGGATTTTTGGTAAAATCATCAAAATAGACCGATTATGGATTGTACACAAGCTCCGTAGTATTTTGTCAGCATGAAAAATTTTAGTACAAAATTTTGCAGCGTAATAGATCATAACACATAACTCTGGTACTACTTACCAAACAGCCTTAAATTACCACAGCATTTTTTTCATGCACCTTTGGTACAGGCTGTAATCTGGGCAAGGCATGTTTTCCCCTACTAAATAAACTGGAGAAAATACTACCTCCAAGAAATAGGTAAGCTTCTCAACTTAGCTCGTGCACTGAAACATCCATTTTCACCCCATGCTTGTTGACCTAATTTGTTTCGTTTTCTTTTCACCTCAGCCCTTAACCCCAAAACTTATACAATCATTATTGCTTTCACAGAATTCGACAGCCCTTGCAAAAACACAAATACAATGAAATCAGCTCTTCAAAATCTGTATCTCCATCCAGTTCCAGGTCCAAGTTTTACAATTCTTTATCACTAGCTCTTCGACTGGAATGTTGGTTACCGGCGTTATTTGTTGTTTGTTGCTGGCGACGAGGCGACTCAGCAGCATTTGACGGCGAGGCCGCCGCAAAATGACTGCTCGGCCCTTTGCCGTGGGCCAAGCGATATCGCCATACGAACGATGAAAATGACGAAACGCAATTTCCAATAAAGTGCTTCGACTCGACGAGCAACGCAGCGTCGATAATCGGTAATTGAGGGTTAATATGGACTACCTGCAATACATACAACATCCCAACTGACCGAATGACATGTCATCTCTATACCTGGTGACTTATAGCGATCATCTTTCGTTTGTGGATAATATTAAAAAGTCCACAAATCTCTGAACAACAACTCTGGACATAAACGTGGTGGGCTTAACCCACAGTGTTCAGCGGTGGGATTTGAAAACGATGGGGTGGCGATTATAAAACTTTGATTTGAAAACGTTGGCTATATGAAACTAGAATAAAACCATTCAACAAACTACAAGTTTTCTAAGATTCTAGAACGAACGAAACAGTGTTCACTATAAAAGATCAAATCGAAAAATTATCCGAAAATTCAGTATTGCGCTGCGTGAAGACAAGAGACGTAAACGATGTCATCATATCCACGGAAGGCAGTGTAAGAAAAAACCAGTGATCAATGACCGCAATAATTATCAGAACTCAATTGGAAACATCTAGCAACAGAGAGAATACTAAATTTGGTTTTGCAAAATAATCTGTCAATCAAGGTTTGCGCGGACAGCCAAAAAGGACTGGGTCTGACACTATTGAACAGGCTCCCCAACGCAGCCTACTCGCAAGCGCTGTCCCACCACTGTCACGACGCGGAGGCTTTTGCCTGCTGCGTTTCCGCCCTGGGCCAATATCACCTCTCCTTAGAACAACCTGGTCGCCGTCGACTACTCGATGACAACCATATTGACGCCGTGCTTGGTGCGGACGCTCGGTCGACATGGGCTCGCGCTGAGAAGTGATCCCACTCTCATGCCATTCACCAGTCCCGGCCCTCAAGTAGCTAAGTTACAGGCGACTGCCAAATCACCCGGCCGATAAATCTGCTGTGCTAGCCGCTTTTATAATGAACGCACATTTGGAATTTTCTCTGTATTGGTGCTACAATTAGTCTAATGCTTATTACAACAAATTAAACTGAATATTAGCTTAAAATAGCAGCAATAATAATTATGTTTTATATTGATAACATAGCGTACTAACAGACAGAAGCAGCACTACAGTTTAACTGTATTATATAATATAACCAACGCTACCTTACATATTACACACAACGTTATTATACACAAACAGTTATGTTCCATCGGCATAATACACTACAGTGGACTTTTACCAGCGCGCGTGGCCGAGTGGTTATGTTCGTCGCGGCGAGTCAGATCAACTCACATGCCAGATCAACTCACATGCTGAGCACATTCTAGAAGAAATTAAATTTATTTTGTTATGCTTAAGTTTGAAATTTTTTCAGAAAATCACTGATTCGGTGTACCTTTTGCAGCGGAATTTACAAAACTGTTTTCAAATGTAATCCCCCTTCTCAGATTTTCGACGTTTTCATTTGTGAAAAATTTGAAATTTACTTTACTTCGTTACGAATGTGTTTTTGAGTAGAGTAAACATCAAACGGTTGGAGGCTGGCGAAATCAAGAGCTGATGGTATTTTGTTGAAGAGTATGACACTCTTTACCTTATGCACGTTAGTCCTCTGGAGATGCGTTTCACGCTTTTCCCTATATTCCATGAGGTGGGATCGTTCACCCATCTTTCCCATGTCCCCTTGGTTATCGAAACGGGCTAATTTGACACACCCGGATATAGTGGATGGGATAATTCGCCCCTGGATTTCGAGTGCACCGCAATGTTCCCCTCAAAATTTAGAAGAAAAAATTGTCCGCCTCGAAAGCAAGAAGACATTATATGTTCAACCCATAAAACATAGGGGGAGCCGATGAACTGTCCCTCGTGAAATAAAGGGGCAGCTCGAGACGCACCGCGGCATACCTAAAGGCCTAACATGCATAAGCGGAAGGACGGGTGCATGCTGTCATTATAAATTATTAGCTCTTGATGAAACAGATTGCAGATTCACAAACTTTGCATAAAATTACATCGAGTTCGTGCTCAGTCAAAACAGATTACATCCCGAACATTTAAATTAGGCCGTTTATAATTATAAAATAGAAAACGAGAGAAATATGTGATGCATCAATTTTAAAGTTAGTACAAACTCATGGGTTTGTAAATGGCTTGTCCTCAGCATCAAAATAGAAGCTATGGTTTTGAGCTGGCGGTAGGGTGCAGTTCACACCAAGAATTACCTAGTTAAATTTTCGGCCGGGTTTTTGTAATCTTTTTAGAATGAGTACACCAGTTCTTTTTGCGTTTGTAGTACGGCAAAAGCTTCGCTCACTTTTCGTTCGCTACTAGTAACTCAATCGAGATTGCAGAACGTAGTGAAGCATAGGTACACCTACGCCTTTTGTGTGCACGGCTAATCAGCCCTCGATAGCATAAGTCGATATGTTATATGTGGATGGATATCACACAACACCGCACAAGTTAGAACAAAACTAAAACCGGAAATTAGTTTGCCATGCCTGACAACCAACAAGGGAAACTTTTCAGCCAGCCGGGACGTCAGAACAAATTTTAGAATTTTGTAACGAGGGTGCCACACCTCACACCTTATAACTCGACAACCACAACCTTAATCGAAAACAAAAAAAAACAGGCATCGGCATTTATCATTTTACAGATTAAAAATTCGAAAGTAAAGATAAACCTGCTTCCGTGAACGATACTAAAATGGGGTAAAACCCTCATTTTAACCTCTGACCCCAGAACCACACGTCAAATCAAAAAAAAAACGATCGGTATGGACACTATAAATCTACTATGGCGGTTCGAATGAGCCCAAGATCATAAAAACCGATTAAGTCGTTCTCGAGTTATGGCCGATCACACAGACGGAATTTAAAACCTTTTACCCCAGCAACACACTATGTCCGCTGCCTTACACTACGCTCCGATTAGTGAAGTTTTTGAAATAACGTTGGCAAATAGATTCCGTCAATCGGAGCAACATGTAAATTGTCAAATAAAATACAACATATATTTTACGGAAACACCGGGCAAGGCAGCTTCAAACTGTTTGACCATCGGATTTGCGTCGGTGGCAACAAACAAATATGGCACGTGCTCAGACTCAACAATTCGTTTCGTTAACCTGAAACAATAAATATAAAGCGACTAAACAAACCGACAGCGACTAAATTTACATAAGCTATGAGCCTATAAACTTGAGCCAAACTGAAGCCGGTCAAACTAAACACCGGTCAGTTCTCTGTTTGGCACAAGGCAAATATATATCAATTAATATCAACTGTGGTACCAGGGTCCCCCCAAGTGATTCTAAACGTCTAAATCCACATCTTTGGGAACTAGGGATCCAAATACTGATTTCAAAAACATCATCACAACTACATCACGGCATATAGTGTTTTCTCGGTCAGTGAACCAGGTGTCCGCGATTTCTCCCCGAGAAGCCGTACCAACCCGATTAGTGGCAGTCATTTACAGCAATAAAACTGATGTAGATGTCCTCAATTTACGTATCTGTACCCAGCATCGCACCATAATAAAATTAATAATGTACAAACGGAAACATTTGGAGGCACAAATAAATAATGGCGTCTTTGTAAAAAGAATGAGTTTTATTTAACAGAGTGCTATATTCGTGTGATAGTCATTACACTTGGCATTGCTAATCAGCGCTTGTGAGCACTACATTCATCGCATTTCTGGAAAAAACCAAATCTGACCTTGTATAAAACCTCTCAGGACTGCTTATCATTATTAACGTCAACATGCAATATCACCGCTTCGTGTTAGCATGCTGTCTTGGGTAAGCTGTATCCCGCTAAGGTACTTCCGTTGTAGGCACTAGGCAGCTACAATCGAAACCATTCGACCAATCAATTCGTGCCTAAACAGCAATAATTTGTAGCTTTCAACTTACGCCATAACTTCTTTTTCTGGCGGAAAACACATTTCGGACGTTAACGTTTTTTGGTAGTCGAAGCCAACGCACTGATACGACGCCATAAACCGAGATGAACCAATCTTGCCGACGTGTTCACAGCCACGTGTCTAAAAGCAGACAAAACCATTATTTCATTAGCTTCCACACAAGTGCAGAAAAGCTGGCAGCTCAACGGAAAGCCTAGCGGAATGGGAGAATTCGCATATCTGGATCGTTTTCTTACCTATAACAACATGCTGATCTTGCATTGGGGGAGGGGGTTAATTAATAATGCGCGGAGTAGGCTTTTGGAATAAGAAACAAATTTCGACATACTGCTTCGTGGTCCTAATTGGGAGTTGATTAATTGTTTGAGGGAACAGCTCTCTAATAGCAAATGCCGTTTTGGTATCCTGTATGACTTTGTCTTTTCCAATCGCAAAACAACTTTATCTGAATTTTACTACAAATTTTAATATAAAACTAGAAGATGGGTCTATCCACGAGAGCATAGCGAGGGGCGCAATTACGAGCAAGGAAACTATAAAAAACTGTTTTGCCATAATATACATGCAATAACAGTATCTACAATATCACGCAGTGATCTTGGGGGCGCCAAGATATACAACAAAATGCAGAGTGACCAATGATAATTCAATAAACATTCCTCAGTTTCACCCGTTTTTACTATAAAAACGTAAGTTTTCGCAGCATATTCATTTGCTCAGCAAGGGCGGCTGATCTCTGGGCTATCCATTCGCTGCAAATTTTGTCAGGGGGTATGAACCAGCCCCCACCCTGGTTCCGAACAGGGGGCCGCCCGATTTTGCCAAGAGAAAAACGATTAAAAATCGTGTCAGAAACACTGCCAAATCGCTTTTGATGGGGCGAAAAAGCGATTTTTAAACAAATTTTGACAAAATTTAAAAAATTTTTGGCTTCACGAAAGAATTTTTGTACAAATTTTGATCAACTTTTATGCACTTTAGACCGATTGGAAACAACAAAAATTTTCCAAGAGGTGGTAATCCGGGGGAGCCCAAAATTTTGCAAGGAGCATGAACCGGGGGCACCAGTTCTGAATCAGGAGATCCGAAAAATTCCAGCCCTCCCCACCCCCAATTTGGAGAGCCCAGGATTTTCATTTCAGTAATTCGACCTAATGAATAAAGAGGCAAACTGTCATACATATATGCACAGAATGCAAAAAAAACCGCGGTCAAATCCGAAGTTTCTTCCGGGCCATAGCCGAGAAGATGACAAACTAAAAAGTGTATCAGCAACGATGACAGCAGCTACGAACGGCCCGGCTAAGACCTACGAAAACACTAACTGTGTCTAATTATCCACAGTCACCATGCCACAATAAACACCAATAGGGTCGGTAAAACAGAAGTTCGTCGTACGAAAAGAATACCCTAGACGATTCACCACAAGAGGCTTCTCAAATCGACAGTCATACACTCCAATCTTAACCTATCTCGATCCCGTTGGTATAGGACAAAGATGTTTATCGTGCATGCTCAAAAGCTGGGAGTGGTCATATGGCAACATTAACATCAACACTAACCAGAACAAATTTACATAACTACATAAAACTATTTTGAAATTCATGTTCCCCAGAGTTTACCCTGTGCTGAAGTCTGAATCACGGATCACATGCCCTCTCCGCAAAGACAAAATATTACATTTTACATTGGGGCTTTAAGCTTCCTCCCAGCTCCAGTCTGGAAGAATCAGAAATTCTCGTGGGAAATTCCGCAATGTTAATTGAGAGCATCTATACTGTTTCCCGTTCCTTTTTTTGTTGAAAATTTATTATTTGCCTACCGAAAATCATTACGCCATACTACATTTTACTCAAGAATTTATCGTGAAGCAGTATTGCTAAGTTTTGTTACTACCTGTTTTTGGTGCGACAGTCATATGTTTGATGTCACCGCCAAATGCCTTAGGGGCTTAGGACCCGATCTGCGAAAAGCCAACATATACGTGAAGCCATGATCAGGAAAGGGGAATCATCAAAATCCTAAGGAAACTCGAAAATCATCCTGGCCTTTTTCTGTGCAGAATCCAGACAAGAGATAGTGTTAAAAAATTGTTTTCGGCAACCTCCTTCACCTTTATAATCGCAGATAGAGCAACTTAAACCACTACACCATGCATGGTTCTGTCGGTACGGCGACCCTGGGGATAAAGTACAGCTACAAAACCGTACACCGGTCAAGAATAAGTTTAGGTGAAGCGCACCATGGTTTGCCATAAGGTCGAAACCTTTATATGGAACATAAAAACACATATTTTTGTATGTTTTTAACGATTGCCTAGAGGGTAGCTTGTGGAACACAATTTTGTGTCCCTGTCTTCTGATCATCGTGCTAAAACATGATTTAGCAAAGCTGTAGATGTACGCCAAAGAACTGACTTTTCTGAATTGAAGTGGGACCGGTGGCATTTTTGATCAATACGCCAGACCAACAGTTTAGGCTAAGAATTGTTTACCCTCATAGATCCAGAAAATGCATCAATAAAATTAGAAATTGACATTTTGTGGACGATTCCATTTTAAAAATTTGTTACGCATTTTTTTTAAATTTAGTTTAGACTTGATCAATGAAGATGAGTATCAGCATCGGTTCTGAGGCAAGCGAAAAACAAACTTATCCTTATACATCGAAAACCAGTGAATTTTGAACTTTTTGACAAGTATTTATACTTATAAACTCCCAAATTATCTAAAGTGACCTAATTCGTGCACCAATTGCGAAATATGGCGCCCTGTTGCTCAGTACTGTAGGGACCCTCTGTTCCTGCCAGGTGTGCCGGACGAGGGTCCTTCCCGGATGTTTCGCTGTAAGGCCGAAAGCTGTTTCGGTCCTCTCCCCGAGTTGGCATCAGGATTTCTTAAAAAACGAGTTACCTAAGTAAATTTTGCAATCAATTCAGCTCACTGCAGCGCTCATCAAATGCGCAACACCGAACCATTGCCTAACTTTGTTTGTTCCAAAGGGAAAATAATTTCTACCTAAAAATTGTCAGCTTTCGCTGTGCAAATTGACTTCTAATACTTTACAAACTTTGTTAGCCTGTTGACTAATAATGTATCGGTAAATCACAGCTTGCCTTCCCCCCCCCTCAGCCCAAAATCGTTACGGGAATCGCCATGGTCAATTGTAAGGGAAGAACCAGGCAAGTTTTGGTTTGGATATCGATGTAATGTTTGACAACACCCTAATCAAAATGCGAGGAATGAGTTCAATTTCAACACAATTTCAAATATATATATTTTTTATATTTAGGCAAATTTTGGATTGCCACAAAGCAAACAACAATATCTTACCCAATCGATGCCATTGCGTAAATGAACGCCCACGTAGTTGTGCGTCCCCGCAAAATACTTGTTCAACAGTGCCTAGAACAAAAAAACATCTCCAAGATCAATCCTCAAAAATTACGGCATTGCGTCTGGGGTCTATCTAATAATTTACAACTTAGTTTTTAATGCTCCCTCAAATGACTAATAAATCGCGTAGCACACAAACTCTACCCAAACGTCTCTAATGAAGGTCACAAACAACTTCAAGCTTACTCTGAACTTTATACTTCAAATTACAAAAAGAAGCAATATACAATCCGGGACAACCTTTAATGAACCTTCATCACTGACACCGGATCCAGCACTACCACACAAACCCGAAGTGATTTAAAAAAATTGGGTACCGTAAATTTTCGTCGAAAATATTTTTTCAGCAAAACCGTCCGATGTCACAAATTCCGGGAATCAGCCACTGATAATATACACCACACGTCACAATGCCGTGTACTTCTAAACAAAAATTGCCGATATCTCTCATCAATTACAATAAGAGATATGAAATTGTAGTTGTAGCGTACGCCTCTGATTATGGGCAAACAAGCCAGCAATAAAAACAACTCCCATGTGGTCTAGTGGTTAGGATTTGCGGCTTTCACCCGCACGGCCCGGGTTCGATTCCCGGCATGGGAAGTTTTTCGCTAATTCCTTTTTATATTTACTATAACAATAGGTGTGGGAAGAATTTTTCTGTCATGTTTCATTTTAGCACGTCTAAGCCCCAAAATATATTATATTTTCTATTATGACCACTTACCACCTACATAGGCCCTTTTGTGAAAGCAGCATTTTTGCTCAATGTCATGACATGTATGTATGCTCAACGTCATGACATAAACTAGGCAGTACAATTTCAGACTTGTTGCTTATTCTATAAACAATAGTTGCAGTTTTTGCACAAGTATTTGATGCAATCAATTAAAAAACTTAATTTTTTCTAAAACCCATTTTTATTTAGTTAATGCAAAATTCACTTTAAAGCTTCGCACCGACGTCTTTGCATCAATTGCAAATTAACGCGATTATGTGATTAACTATTTTAGCGTTTTTGATTAAATAACCACTGAATGTTGAAAATTGTCCCAATTCGCATATCCCTCATCAAATTGGGTGAAGGAGGAACCGCGGGGACACGAAAATACCTGGGTCGATTCGCTCAGGTCATCTTGAGAGCTTCCCAGCTGAACTTTTTGCAACATAAGGTACTGTAACCGTAACTTTACATAAAAATGTCTGATTTGGCAACTGATTGTAATTATGCTTACTTAAAAGGGGAAGCATAAGTGATTCTTAGCCCCGCAGGGGGAAATTTTTAGCACTAATAGAAGTGCTGATATTTTTAGCCGATCAGACAAAAATTCGCCTTTTTAGTGCGGCACAAAATACCTGAGGAGGCCAAAATTTACCCGTACCATGCCCCTATGTATAATAATTTTGGTAGTTTGAAGAAGCCAGCATACTTATATTAAATTGTTTTCAAACGATCTACCAACTCAGTAAAAGCAACCAATCTCTCTGAATCTACTACAACATTGCCTAGATCGACGATCAACAAGCTCGAATAGAAATTTTCTACATACCTTCACTTCGTCGTTGATCGAATCCGAAAACTCGACATACTTTTGAAGCGGCAAGTGATGGCCATGCATTGGGAACGCCGCCGGCGCACCGCGCATGGCTATGACCGGATATTTCGACGGAGGAAGCCTGAAACACGAAAATAGACAAAAATAAAAAAAACAAAGCCGAGCAACTAAGAAACAACTTCTTATGATTCAACGCTCCTTGATTCACAGGACTACGTACGCATATGCTTTCGCCTCCACCAACGCGAAACGAGAAACACACATGGTGAGTGCCAGCTGCATTGGCAACCTACCAAAGGCAATTGAGTTTACAACTTGATCACAATGTTGTCCCTAAACTTACAACTAGAACATTGGCTTTCTACACGATGGTTGAGCGATTACAAGCATAACAGCTTTGAGTTAAAACTGAAATCTGTAAATGAAGCCTTACGAACCAAATAATTTAATGTAACAGTCACGTTAATTTATAGATTGCGCGAAATATTATTTTTGTTTTCAACGAACCAAAACCCATTCAGTACTACTTTTGTTTAATAATCATGGTCGCAGCATCGTGAAACAATCAGACAAAAAACCCGAAAATGTATTCTGCGAGATTAATGAGGCATCAGCTTTTGGCTAGGAGACAGAAAAAAATGCGAGTAAATCAGAGAGAAAACGCCCGATCGCAATAACCCGGAAAAGTATATACAAAAATAGAAGTTAATGGACTCGTCGGCATTAAACAAAATATGTATAATCCACGTTGTTGATATTAACTAAAGTGTATTATACAAGACTATGACACTTCCTAGAACTCTGTTAACCCTATTGTTGCATGACACAGGTATGTTCGGCCGTACACCCTTTCATTTATGTCGGCCATCATGCAAAGTTACCCCATGTTTTGTGCGGTTGATAGAGCTCATTTTTTGTGAAGATTGGTAAGGAAACCCTCCCCCAGTTTTGAGAGGATCAGATGCAACCTTGACAATTGTTTAGCTTATCCCTCAAATATGAAGTCGGACAACACCAAGAAAAGTGGTGATCCGAGTAAATCCAACAAAACCGTGGGATGACCCCCGAAATCGGCCGCGTCACAAAACACTAGTCGACGTTACAGTGGTTGGCAGTGGCATAATCTTCCCTTATGCACTCTTGTTATTTTTGATAAAACCTTCACCAGTTTTCTGGTATCACTAGAGGCCTTTTGACTGCGATCACAACTGAAGTTTGCTATAATCAGTTCTTTCAACAATGGTTGCCACAATATTTCGGCTGCCAATATCCCGTTATCCCGTTTCCCCACCCTTTCGATCAAATTTCGTTTTTAGTACATATTTAATGTTCACGATACAAAATTTCACAGAAATGTCAAGACATAGGCCATTCTAGCCCTGTTCCTATAACTAAATTGATAATATGCCAACACAGGTATTTTCATGGAAGGGGCAGAGGGTGTACCCCGCCGACGCGCAGGACAGCTTCTTCAGCACGAAACACCCACCACCTCCAGACACGTGACCCGACCCCCACCGGCGCTGCTATGTTCACACGCCGCCAACCGTCTTACCCCCGTGTGGAAACCGAAGGCCGAGTTCCTCAAGGCCGTTGCTAGCCCACTTCCCCCAAGACCTCGGGTGTTAGGCACATATGACCAAAATTCAAATTGAAGCTAAAATTGACAGCAAAGCTGTAGTCTCGATGAAAAGATTTTGGGGAAAGGTTCGGTTTTATTTCTTAGCAGTAACAATACGGACGATCAAGAATTAAATTTCAGCACCCGATGATAAATTTTCCGTTTTCTTAGCGATTTCCCATTTTTTATATGAAATTTCAAGCCTCTCCATCAATTTACCATGCTTCCCGCTTTTTTCCGTGTGCAACAGTCGCATTATGCTTGTCGCTAGAACCAAACGCTTATTGGAAGCCAACCAAAAAAAAGTTAAAAAACTTACTCCCGCAGAAAACGAACTGGATCCTGATACGAAGCTTGATATCGCACAATGTCAGCGAATTCAACACCCAATTCGTCCCAAAAATTGGTGAACGGATTGCCTTAAAGTATCAAAATAGTTTAGTTAAGAGTTGCGTAAACCAGAAGCAAACAGTGGAGATGCAAAAAGTTACATCCCAGGGACTGGGCCGCACGCTACTAAAATTTCCACAGTTAACACTCAAGAATGACATTTAGGCTAAGCGGTTATTCTTTAATGGGTGAACCATCAAATCAAATTTTCCAAACGGTATGCTATTTTTGTCACAAAGCTGGCCGACAGCCTTTGTATTCCTATTTCATTAATCTGCGAAAATTCTTTCAACACATCTTTGGTTTTCACCGCGAAGATAATATTTGATAAGAAATTATTAATTATCTATTCTCAAGAAATCACGGCGATATGAAGTTATTAATTTTAGACCTTTTATCTTCTTATGAGGTTCAGCAAACCACTAGAAATTCCGTTTGGTGCCGATCTAGATATTTTTTTGGATGAAAACAAGTTGTATGATATTTCCCAAATACGGATTCAGAAAGGGATATATATTATGTTTACAGCTTTTGTGTGCTTACAATGAGTGAACTCAATGTTTTAGACGACGCCGAAAATATTGTTGCCGTTTACCTGGCTATTAGTTGAGCACTTGATACTGTTTTTCATATGAAATTAATTCAAATTTTGTCTTCGTTTTGGCGTTCTGATCCTCCTCTGTCTTGGTTCGGATCCTATCGAGTTGACAGAAAACAGAACGGTTGAATTGGCTCGGAAGATTAGCTAATATTAACAGTTTCTCCAACTAAAGCATTTTAAGTTCATCCTAATGTATTTTTCGCCCACTGAGCAATACTACAGTTCATTATTCGTTTAGTTATTGCTTTGCTGATAATACGAAGCTGTCGTTTAATTATATATATATACGTTATACTTGATATTTTTCAAATTTCACTTACATCTGATGTTTTTGAATGGGCTAATGTCATGAAGTTAGAAAAAACTTGCCGTTGACAACAATGTTATTCAATTTATTTCGGCTATAATAATTAATGCAAATTGTATATGTTAGAGTATAGATACATTAATTCCGTGAAATTGTGAGAGATTTAGGCGTTAATTTGAGTGACGATTCTTAGTTTTCAAACAACTGTTCCCTTGTTGATAAATCAGTTTTTAAACTTGCTCATTAATTTTAAGAAATCTAAATTTATTTTAATTTGCTATTTTCTAAAATAAATAGTTATAATAAAGTATTCGTTATTCCAATCTTAGAGTATGGGCAGGAAGTTTAATCTCATTTTCCAAGTCAAGACAAACTGATAATTGAAAGCGGTCAACGATATTTTAACCGTAGATTACCGGGCTTGAATTCTCTAAATTATATTGAAAGACTCCAAATTACAATGCTCCGTTCTTCAAAAGAACACACAATTATCAAAGGCTTATTAAAGGCTTCTAAATTTTTTTTGCTTCTACAAACACGGTGGGCACAAGAATTACATAAGCATAAGCCACGTGTAAACCGCTGCAGACTAAATGCCTAAATTGTTTCGTTTTTCATTCCGTGTTGCTCCTATTTAGAACATATTACCACCTGAAATAGTCGAATGACCATCCCTAAGATTATTTAAATATAATCTAAACACCCTATCAATTATACAATACAGTAAGGGCCTCGACTCGTAAAGCTGGACAATAATTAGCTTATTTTCGGCTCGCATTCGTCAGCGTTATTGCACTTTGAATTCATATTATTGCATGTGTAATTTTTGTAGTTAACGATATAATGTTATTGAGTAAATTAGGACCACCACTGCATACTGTATGTAAGTCCGATTTCCTTTAAACACAATACAAAGTCCCTGCAAAAAATTTAGGTCAATTCCACATGGAACAAAATATTTACTCACCCACTTTCAAATTTCCACCGAGAACGAACAAGGCAAAATATGTGAAGGGTGACATGATCTGAGTAAAAGCAAAAAAATTTATCTGCAAGCCGATCTAATAAGTAGGACAAATCAGACGCTAACGATATATAGCTAGCAGCACACCCACTAGAGCAACCCACACCCGCGCGCCTTGACAAAAAAATTTTCCTGCAAGACCGTATGTGGAAACGACGCTAGCCAGGCACCCGGGAACGATTTTGAGTCTGAAGGGAGCTATGACCAAAACACGTCTGGAGGCAAGCTAAGATATATCACAGCTGCTGGCACGGCTATGATAAGTGACAAGACAGGGGCAGCTGTCCCCCAGCTCGCTAGCTCATTTCCAATAAAGCATGGTGAAGTTCAGCGGAAAGATTGCGAGCCAAAGCTACCTGCCACCATCACCCACCCCCCTTCCTCTCCAGGAACTAGCTTATATGGTGTAATTTTGAATCACCCAGAAAGATATAAACAATCGCGAAGTCAAATGTCGGTCGGTCCATTGGCTTGGCATGGGCAGTTTTACGGGAATAGTCGGGGCTCTATACTCAATTAGGTTTTTTCTTTTCCCTTTACTGTTTTTTTACACATTTTTGGCCTCTTTGATCTTTTCCCGCAAATCTAATCCTTGTTTTAACTCGTACAAGTTGACTTGTGCAATACAATCACACCCCCGTCCAAATTTAAGTTATGCCACTGGTTCGAAAATTACTGGAGTCGACTTAAACGAAGCACTCGGTATGCTGGAGATCGTGGTGCAATTCCAGAACTGTGCGCTGAATTTATCCGGAGAGACATGTTTGGACAACCAGGGAATTTATCGATTGTGATGGCGATCGCTGGAAATTTATAACATTGGTAAAAACAGAAATAAAAAGCGTGCATAAAAAATATAAGTGCAGCATAAAAACATTTGCCTAGGCGGATGCATCGGAGGTAGCTGTGGCGACGTGACATACCACAAAAGGCGGGCACCAGGCTTTGTTCTGCAAAACCATTTCTATGTTCAAGTATTTGGCGGGTGTCAAACATCGAAATTGTGATGTTAATCCCGATTTTAGACAGCCCACCTTTAATGTATATAAATCGTGCTCTCACCTTCCAGTGATAGTCATGTAGGAATTGGGAAAGTATAGGTACCATTGAAAAAACGATAAAGGCCGAACCCCTGCTACACGCGTGTGACAGTGCCAATCCCGAGCACTTGGACCAATCCACATTTGACTTCCCCGTTCGAGCAATCGTTTAGGATCGCATTCGCAATCATTTCTGAGCAGAAAGCTGGGGTGCTGCATTTCGTTATCTGTTGACCCAGCGTCAAAATAGCAGAGTGATCTCTTTTGGGGGTGAGAGATGATTGGGGGTACAGAGACTATGGGGGCATAGTTTCTAAAAGATGGGTGCTATAGCAAGCGTAAAATAATTTTCCCCCCCAACTGGGATTGGGCCCATAAATACTGTTTAGCGACCAAAAATGAACCAATATACGCGGTTATTCGGTGGAGACAGGAAGCGCACCTTCAGCAGCAAAAACTACCTAATTACTATATCAACGGGAGCTCGACAGTGAAAACCAGTGACTAAACAAAATAAGGTAAAACAGTACAAAAGTGCACATTAGTCGATACAGGCACAAAATAAATAACAACGTTTTATATAAATAAGGTTTAGTTATACATTGAAACAACTTCCCAGATAGTATAGTGGTAAGTATCCCCGCCTGTCACGCGGGAGACCGGGGTTCAATTCCCCGTCTGGGAGATCTTTTCCCTAAACGGATGCTGTTGACCTTAACTTTTTTATGGATACGCTAATTATCTCTTCGCCCGTCGTAGTATTTCCGGCCGCTTCCCGCCCCCAAACCTTCATGGAAGTAGGCAGGCCGGCCCACTACTCAAAACAGTGTTCATTAACCAAAGGCATCAGAACAGCATACCTTTGGTTGCAAAAAACACAAATTTAACCCCCCGAGGTCAGTGGGATTCGAATGCGTAAACGCAAGGTGCATTAGGACTGCTGGCGAGTTGATTGACCAAGACTTAATTTTTCTATTGTGTCGAATATATTAGTAGCTTCCCGTTATTGCCAAGATCGTGAATTCTGACTGTTGAATGTGTAATTTAGAGAGATGTACACTGCTGTGAGCCAATGAATATCATAAATGTTGATGCCGTACCTCAAACCCCATAACTCCGGAACCTTAATCGAAAAACAAAAAAGAGACATCGGCATTTATCATTTTACTATGAAATAAAAGCAACCAGAGAAAAAAATTTCGAAAGTTAATATAAAAATAACCTTCATTTCGTGAAGGGTACTAAAATGGGTAAACAAAACCTCATTTTGACCTCTAACCTCGGAACCAGATCCCAAATCAAACATCGCTCACGATAAATCACTATGTCGGTTTGAATTAGCCCAACAACATGAAAAAATTGATTAAGTCGTTCTCAAGTTATGGCCGATCACGCACACAGATAGAATTTAAAAGCTTTCAACCCTGCAACACACAATCTCCATTACGCTCTGATAATTAAAATAGCAGCACAACAGTAGAAGCGACAGTGGAGATAAATTTCTCTACAAAATGAGAACAAAAAGCTGGAGGTGTTGCAGATATACCATGTATTATTGCGGCACATGGGCCCACTAAAAACTCCTTTTTACCAAAACTAGCAGCGTAAATAATGGCAATTAGCACGCCATTGCCAGCTACATGGAGAATGAACTGCTCTACTAAATGAAGTCATGAACACCTATATACCTCGAGTGGTTGTGGAGATATTAACATTTCCGTGTATTTTGGTTCCCATGAAAACATTCAAAACCATTTTTAACCAAACCTTGCAGCGAATGGCAATTATAGCAGCATGCCATTGCCAGCTACATGAAGATTCTACTGCACTACAAAACGAAATCAAAACATATATACCTCGAGTGGTTGTGGCGATATTACCATTTTCGGGTACTTTGGGTCTAATTGGATCACTTTAGAACAGTTTTAATCTCAAAACAACATCCTAAGAGAACCGAGCACCTACTGGTCAAAATTAGCCTCAAATAGAACGGTTTTACTAGAGATATATAAATCATAATCATTTCATAAACACTCAATAAATTGATGATGACATAAAAGTTTAAGCACAAATGAAGTTTCAGTGGAAATGTTTTTATACAATAACGCTTCAGTGAAATTATTATTGCATCATGACACTTCGCTGGAGGAGTTTTTGCACCCTGACTATTCATTGTACACGTTTTTACACTGTTTCACTTCATTGAAAATCTTTTTCTACCATGATGCTTCATTGGAAATCTTTTTGAAACAATGACGCTTGATTGAGGAGACTCTTTGTACCCAGACGCTTTTGAAACAATGACGCTTGATTGAGGAGACTCTTTGTACCCAGACGCTTCGTTGGATCTTCGGAAATAGTTTGCACCATGACGCATCATTAGAAAACCTTTGCACCGTGACGACTCAATTTTTGTGAATATCAGTAAGCTGTTCGACAACTTACGTACCTATTTACCGAACAATTAATAACAAATCGCAAATAGCACATGGTACCATGAACAAGAGCACCGGCACGCTAACACCACACTGCCTAGTTTTTCTGCATGCTAACCTATTTTAATTTCACAAGGCTCGTGCTGTGGCAGTTGGTAGCAAAATCCATAGCGCTTATTCGGCGGCCATACGCTCGGCGCGATGGTGCGCATAAATTCTTCGGCCAAAACGACCCGATGATAGCGCCTCAACGGGTCGACGCGAAACCAATCGCTGTATTCAACATTCCTCTAAACATAAACAGCAGCGAAAAATAATCAAACAATGAATCATTTGAAGTGACAAAATAAATCATTTGAAGTGACTAAATAAAACTCTTTTATGTTGTTTCAAATGGCGCGCTGCCCAAACAACAAACCTGGAAAATACAATTCGATGGGCAAAATTTAAATATATCATTGTCGGTCCGTATATAGATAAAACCTGGGAGATGATGAGTACAAAACCAGATGTTCAAAACGTGCACTCTAACGCGACAAAAATAACTTATAGAGAATAACTGGAACCGAAACCGAAATCAGCAGTCAGAACGAAACTGTACCCTAGTCTTATAAATGTATATATAGTAAAACTAATGAAGAAATAAAGGAATATATAATCGAGGCTTTAAAATGTGTTAAAAAGAACTTTTACATTGAGCGTAACGTAATGCGATGATACAATTGCTATTCTATTATATATACCTTAGAGAGGCTGAGAAAGCTAATGCATTATTTATCGTACGAAATAGGGTTTGTCGGCTTTTGTGGTCCACCAGCACAACGCAAATCCGTCCCGCTATACATTCCTGCGTAAACTACACCATATTAGAGGTGCATGCAACTGTAGACTGGACAATTTCGCTCTGTTTTCTGCCACCTTGAGTTGCTAGACATGCAGTTGTTTCATGTTATTCCGCAAATAGGGAGTACCGGAACAAGAACCAGCAACCGAACCCTCAAATCGGATCCGGAACCTAGCTTTAGAAATTTATAATATATATGTAGTAAAATAAAGTAAGCTACTGTGGATTTGAAATGTTAAGAATAAATTGTACGATCGATAAACTTAATCTATTGCGACGACGTTAATATTCGGCTGTGGCTATTGAGGACTCCGAGGAAGCTAAAAATGTTTGCTTATATATAGATCGACCAAGATGCCGTTTGTTTATTATTCGCCAGCGCAATGTCTTGTACTATCTGAATCCGTCTGCACCATATGAAGCATAGACTAGACAGTTTCGCATGTCTCTTATCGCCTACTATACTAGACACATGTTGGTTACATATAATTCTTGAAATTATTGGTTTATTTGGTTCTAAAAGAAAATAACTGAAGGTATATGTCATAATTTTGTCAACAGATTGCTATAACCTACAGCAAACTGTGATACTGCTCCACATCGTATCAATAAACACAATTCATTACCAAGAACGAAGTTTCTTCGGTATCGGTGAATATTCGCAATATTGGTATTGGCATTTTTGACACACCAAAAATACTGATACCGCAAGCGGTATAAATAAAATTAGAAATTTACTACAAACTCACGAACAAATTTTGTTTGCCACCTAAACGGAAACATATAGCTTCAAGTTTCGAGTAGGGTTTCCACACAGTAAACACATAAGCAGCATGTATCTGAAGCCTTCTGTGAGTCACAAATCCTTTTTTTACTTTCTTGTAACCTTATATCTCTGCAGAACGGATTTAGGATTTGCGTGACATGGTGGGTCACTCTGAGGAGCAATGGCTAGGGTGAAACGGAACAAGTGCGATTTCATGTATTGTTGATTCATTTTGGGTTGTAGATGATCACACAACTGTATTTATCGTAGAGAAAACCAGAAAATGTCTTTATAAATTCCCTTCACGATATATAAACTACTAAACCGTCAGGCTAGATGATGTAAACAAAGTTAGTCGACAAAAAGCTCAGTAAAAGCTTGACATATTTGCACTGGACTCCACACCACCAAACCATCGTATTCAGGGTACCGAAAAACCAACATAACAAGAAATTTTAGTTCTTTTGACGCAATAACTTGTAGCGTCAAAGTGAGGGAAAACGGAGTGAGTGTGGCTACTTTGCTCCTATTGACGGTTTTGTTGCTCCAAATGCAAGTACATAAGCCTAATAATAGCAATTATACACCGACAATTAGGGAATGAGCGAATATTCGGTATTCGGCCGAATAGTTGGCAATATTCGGACGAATACTGAATAGTTGACTGGCCGCTGTTAGTTGAAAAATAGAGTCAAAATCTGCCCACCAGATATGCTAATTTTACGGCCGGAGTCCTGATAATGATGCTGCAAACCGCTAAATACGTCCAACGTGTTGCAAGTTTGGAAAGACAAGTGCGTTTGAGACTCATCAATTCAGTTCGCAGCCGGATCGAATGTTCTGATCACCACAGTTATGTTCTTCATCAGCCGTACACTATCTCTTCCTCTGCCTCTTCCACTGGCGGATCGTCAGTCTTAGAAAACTCCCTATATGCCTCATGGTGTTTATTGCGCAGACAATTGACCATAGCTGATGTGGTGAAACTTTTCGGTTCCTTCCCTCCCCTCGTTATTTTAGATTTGCATGTTTTACATGTTGCAGTTGTTTCACGTCTATTAGCATCATAATATTTCCAAATATTACTACGTGTAGAGCTCATACTTTATATTATTTTTTATTATATTTGTGGAATTTATTAACGCTAAAAAGAAAAGGCAGTCCAAATTAACCCCTCAACCTAAAGCCTGAAATTGCATCACTCATCGAGCCTGCTCGCTTACGGACAAGCGAGACATCATGCTATACTGTTCTACATACCTACATAAGCCTAACCCTAAGTCTACCGCCACCGAACACCACGCACCTAGCCGTTCTTTGTGTAACGATATGACTTCACGCACCAATTATCGCCGTTGTCCAGATGATGAAGTTATAAAAAATCAATAAAAAAACAAAATTATAACTTCAACCTAACAAATGTGAGCACAAAGCAAAAAAATTCATCGAACAAAAACTATCGCTGACTCAGCAACACAACACAAAACGACCTGTTGCATGGTGCACGTACATACAGTGGTGGAGTTATAGATTTATAGATTTCTCATCATACATAGGTGTTGCGAACAACTATTCGGTATTCGGCCGAATAGTAGGGGCCGAATATTCGGTATTCGGTGAAATTAGGTATTCGGTCGTTCCCTACCGACAATAGTTCAATGACAATGCTACGGTCATTTTAGTCATACTAAAACCAAAAAACTCTTTGTTTCTTCTTCCAATGACCAAAAAGTTTTTGAAATTTATAAATCACAAATTTTAAAAAAACTATAATTGAGTCACTTGTAGGTTGTAGGGCCGTAAGACTTGCATTGTTTGATGCATACAATGCAAATAGAATTGTTTTTATCGTCCCGATAAGGTATAGGCACGTTCGATTGACCTACATACAGTTACATTGGAAAAGTGGCGAAAATTAACTATTTTGGTTCCAAATTTTGATCCAGAACCATTCATTGGGTTAAATACACAGCCATGGTGGTGATAACACAATTGAACCAATTAATTATAAATTGTTTGCTTTACAATTGATTCGGTTAGCAGACTGGTTACTATAAGCAGGAGCCCGTGACAAAATTTTGTAGAAGAGCACGATACTAAGCCATACCTAGTATACTTTGCGTTATCCAATGATGTGATCGGTTTTCGGCCAACCCAAAAGATTCCCTAATATATTCTTGGAGTATTAGTTACCTTTAAAAATAGGGTATGCCGAAAAATGACTATATCATCAATGCATAACACAGCGTACACATGAAGTTGATTATGTGTCCTACTGGCTTCTTCATTTGCTGAAAATTTCGCCTGGAGACATGAACCGAGCGGAAACACTGGTTCGAAACTGACGATGGGGTTGGGCGAAGTCGAAATCGAAAAAATTTCGAAATTTAATATTTTTTACAGAAAACGCTAAAATTGGTAATAAATGGTCTCACAGTGCAAAAATGCTGTTATTAATGTTAAAACCAACTTTTCAACCATCGTTGCTGAAATTAATCCAATTTTTAACAGTATCAAATGATTTTTGTAAAAAAAAATTGTCACGTATTTATGTCAACTGAGGGAGTGGGTGTTTTTACCAGGGCGAATCAAAAATTGTGTCAGGGAGCCCCAAACGAAAGGCACCGAAAATGTCAGACCCCCACTTTGGAGAAGCCAAATGTGGTATACGTGGGCCTCGCCATAGATGTACACAGGTAGGACCAGCATATACCATAATCATCCCCAAAAGACCCCGCATCCAAGGCGCGGAAAATTTGAAAGTTTGGCAATAAATTACGAGGAATTTCCTCACCTGCTTGGAATAAAATCATAAAAAAAATTTTTTTATATTTTTATAGTTGTACGCAGGATCCTACACTGACCTCGACTCAACCCTAGAATTTTTAGCTCTGGGCACCCTAGATTAAGCCTGGGGATGGGAACCGGAAATACGTGAGGGAATTTCCCCTCATCTTACCTGACGGGCACCATGCCCCCGGGTCAACTATCGTCTTTTAACTCTATTTTATTGAGTTTTTTCACACATTTACAACAAGTAGACCCTTCTTTGTGTTATATATTTCTGGATATGACCAATTGACGGGATCCGGGAATACAATAAACAAAAGAAGATTAATTTTCAATCATCCAAATATTTCGCTTACACAAGTAAATCTAAATATATATTGCGCAACATATTAAATAGGAAAAATGGAATAGCGTGCAAGAATCACTCTTACGAGACAGTGTTGACTGGCTGCCGCGCTGCACTCAAAAATTGCTGATTAAAAGATTAATTTGCAAGATTGGGTAACACTAGCAACAGCGAAGCTTCGACAATACAAATTACTGCGGAATCACATTGAATGCTAATAGCACTGAACGCAAGTCACAAACAAAAAGAACCTGCTGACTAACAGCAAAGCTTATGTTGCTGATTAAATTTATAAAAATCTACTGTTCAAAATATTTATAGATATCCAATATATAAATGTTAAAAATACATTTACCTGCACATACTTACATCAGTTCGAAAAGGCGGCAAAACCAGCGTCCTATTTATTGTTTTTGCAAACGCAAGTCCTCCTAAGAAGTGTTCCAGCTGATTGCCCAAGCGTCCTTAACAAGATCAGCAAAATTAATATTACAGTAGCAAGAGATTGCAAAACTGAGAGTCTATGCATGATGACCCCCAAGAAATGAGGTGGAATCCGGCTGAAAACACACGTGTCACCTAAGAAGAGTTAACATTAAAATGCTGGGAAGTGACAACCTCTTCCTTTATGCAGTCTTGGTTGGCGAAACAGGTCGAGCGACGCGAGCGTACTAGGGGAAGCAAGAATTTTTGTATGTCGGTGTTGCTCATATCTTCGTGTGCTGGCTTCGCCAATGTGGGAGGGCGGGAGCCTGTTATTTCTCAGTGCCTCTGCCAAAACGAGCGTCCACGGTTGTGGCCATCTGACAAAATTTTTAGCTTCCCCCGGTAAAAACCCTCAGTTGACATAAAAACTTGACAAATTTTTGTACAAAAATCTTTCTCTGAAATTAAAAATTCAACTAATTTCATAAAAAATGGCTGGAGTAAGTTATTAAATTTTAGAACCGTTTCTGAGGCTATTTATTAGTTTAGTGTTTCCGCTTAAAAATATGGCCATCTGACAAAATTTTTGGCTTCCCCCTCAGTTGACATAAAACTTGACAAATTTTCGTACCAAAAATCCTTTTCTGAAGTTAAAACTTTGACTCGTGTCGGCAAAAAATATGGCTGATTGGTATTAGCTTTTAGAATAGCTTCTATGGCTATTTATTAGTTTAGTGTTTCCGCTTAAAAACACGAAATTAAAAAAAAATTGATGTCAACCGCCGGCTTCGCTTCCAAGTTCAAATCAGGGGCGCAGTCGCACCCCGTACACAGCTTCCAACCAGGGGTTATGCACCCTGACAAAATTTCAGCGAAATGAGAGGCCAGAGGTGGATAGATTTCAATAATTTTTGTTCGATAACAACAGTGATGACGAAGCACCCATTAGTTTAACGCGAACATGTCCAACCTCATATTCCAGGCAAAATAGCGAAAATACAAGATTTTAAGGGCTCTTTTGCCTAATCTGGCCATAGCAGTGCCAGCATTTAGCGTCACAGACTACTGAATTCGTATCATGGTTTTTTTAAACGGACCCTGGGTCCAGCTTGGGTCTAGCAAATTTATTTTGGCTCCAGACCTTAAACGCTGTGTCTAGACTTACAATTTTTGGCTCAAGAATTTCACGAACTTCTACACAATAAGGAAACGTGATTTACCATTATTACATAACTACAAATACATAAATTATTCTCTGCCTGTCGCAACCCAGAATAAACGATGAGGACGATGAAACCAGCAACAAGCAACTATATACAGATGTAAGCGCAAACGGCTATAGGCCTGCAGTTTGTAATAGGATTTATCAGCAGACCCTATGTCTCCGAAGCCGAAATAGCCCTGGGTCCAGCGTGGGTCCAGCGAAATTTTTTTGGGTCCACGTAAAAATATTTGGGTCTAGATCCCCTATAGACATAAGCAAACCTTGGTTCGTATCGACAAACATTTAGCAGATTCAGCTCATGGAGATCCACAATTATGCTAGCATTTTTTTAGAACACTGATTGGGCCGCTGTGGTACCGAATACAGACGGCCCGCGGCTTGCGGTACCTGAATTTCCTGGATTTTCCGGACATTCACGGACATTTTTACCAATCTTCAAGAACACAAAACCCGAATTTTTGATTCTATTATCTTACTGTACCCCAACAACAGATCTCACTAAAACCAAGTATGCTATCGTTTGAGGCTGTGTAAGCAGATGTTGCAAAATTAGCTTAACTGCGATCGGACGATAGCCGATGCCACTGTCCTCGGTACGTAACCGGCCAGCGCCGCGCTCCACAAACTTGTGTAGCCTCGTGATGAACTCGTCCGCCATCCCCGAAGTAAATTTGTTGAATATAGTAATTTTTTCTGGTATGACTAAGCTTTCGGGGAGCTGCTTGCTGCCGCCGAACCCCACGTTTTTTAAGGTTCGGGGCTAACGCCACCCCTGAACTCTCGCGCTAAGCTGTTTTTAACGACATACATGACTAGTGCCGCCTACCTAAAAAGTGAGGAAACTTTTTGTACATTTTTAATTCTAATTTTTTACTGTTTTCAGAGCTCTCATCCTTATATACGTACCATCTACATCGATAATTACCGGTCAGCTCCGTAATACGAAATATCACTTAGCCCTGCCTAATCAAGTTGTAGATCAAGCACAAATAATACAGAGAAATTATACCCTTGTTGTACTAGTATTATCAACCAGCCCTCCTAAAAACACTGTAAACCTCTTGGCCCGCTTACGTTTAATCGCCAATCTTACATGTTGTTTATGCGAGCAAGAGTGTTACTTACCTCAGCGGGACACTGTTGGAAATGATCTATACGAATGGCGATGTTCCGATTATAAGAATTGTCGTAACAAGTGTATATTCCATGTCGCAAAAATCGTTTTATGCCGGATGCCATATCACATTAGATCAAGCAGTGCTTCTAATAGATGCATATCTCGATGATTTGATAAGTACTTGGATTATGAACCAACTTAACATCACTAAGCATATCCGCTGATATAGCAGCCTAATGGTATAACTATTACCGAGACATAACCGTCGCATTCGATTGCGACCATTGCCCAAATCTCACGATTGGTTGCCCTAACATCGACGTAGAAATTGACGAATCTTATTGTTTCGCCAAAAATACAACTCGGCCAATGACGGTTGGGTATTGTGACTAATTGAGCGTAATAGTTAGCGTTGTCTCTTATTCTTACGATGCACTACAGGACCAAGTTCGTCTGGCTACACCTCTATCGTTCACTGATCCGCCCGCACGTGGAATGTGCAGTTAATGTTTGGTGTCCTCACTATACTCGCAACATCCTGTTAATTGAGAAGGCTCAGCGCCTTGCCACGAAGCTTATCTCAACTATTCACCACTGGGATTATGCAGACCGTCTCAAGTATCTTGGTGTGCTATCCCCACTTCTCTGGGCTATGGTAGTTGATGAGCTGTTAGAATTGCTGAATGGTAGGAATACATATGCTCAAGCATATTCAGACGATCTAGTCATACTAGCCTATGCTAGTTCAACGGTTACAACAGAGAAGGCTCCGTCATCAGCTGTCAGTAAATTAGAAAATGGTGTAGGTCCAATGGCCTGCAAGTTAACGGACTAAAATGCCATACTATGGTGCTTAGCATGTACCTCATGTCACCAGAGGCGTCAGCGTGTTTGGTGCTGCTATACCTGTTGTCAATGAGGTCAAACATTTAGGGGTTATGATTGATTCCAAGCTTTATTGGAATAGACAGATAGATTATGTTATCACAGACCACAAAAGCCCTAATGGTTTGCAGGTCAGCAATAGGTAAGAGCTGGGGCCTGAAACCGAAGGTAGCCCTGTGGATACATCGTATCATAACTCTACCTATAGTTAAGTATGGTTCTCTGGTGTGGTAGCATAGAGCGAAACTTAAACGCTCAACCGCGAAACTGAACATAGTTCAGCGATTAGCATGTCTGATGCTCTCAAGAGCTATGAAATCGATACTCACAATTGGTATGGAAGTATTATTGGGTCTGACGTCGATAGATCTAGAGATAAAGGAATCAGCCATCAGAGACTATATCAGGCTTCGTGCCACTGGATTATGGTGTGGGGAACCAGATGGTTCAGGACACCACATTATCCAGGATGCTCTTCCTCCGGACGTAGTCAGGCAACCATCTGATATTATGCTACTGGAGGTCAGAGACAGACCGACCTAGAATATGTATACTCCTTCCAGAGGCACTTGGCTACAACGGTATGAAGATACAGTTGAGGAAAATAGTGTGGTTTGCTTCACAGATGGTTCAAAGATTGCCGTTGGCAATCGAACTATCGGAACAGGAGCAGGTGTCGTTGTGGATGGTGACAAATTATGGACACCTCTTGGGAAATACTGTAGTCTTCCAAGCTGAGGTGTTTGCCATCATCATGACGGTCAAGCACCTACTAGACAAGATAGATTCAAAAAGGACGGTATGGATAATTTCAGACAGCAGAGCTGCAATATCAGCTCTAAATAATTTTCACGTTAGATCACACCTTGTGTGAGACTGTAGGGAAGCTCTTGACGAGCTTTGCCTAAGGTGCAAGGTTAATACAGCATGGGTTCCAGGTCACTCCGATGTAAGGGGTAATGAGGAGGCGGATGAGCTTGCTCGCAGGGGCTTCTTAACCCCTTTTCAAGGACCAGAACATGTAGTCGGACTTCCAGCCAGTTATCTTTATGGCTACGTAAAAGAAAGAATTGGATTAGAAATGGAGAACAGATGGATTCACCATGACGGCTGTAGACAGACCAAGCAGATATTTCCAGCATTTAACAGGAAGTGGACCAGAGTCCTATAGCGTATGGACAAGAGAAGACTCAGATTATGCATGGAGATAGTCAGGGGCCATAGTGTATTGAACGATCATATGTTCAAGATGAAACTATCGCCAACACGTAACTGTAATGAGTGTAGTGTACCAGAAACGGTCAATCACTTCATGTGTGATTGCAAAGTATGGAAGCAACAACGAAATATATATAGATATATAGTTTATGGCTCAGACAACGTAACCATTTTAGATGTCAGGAAAGTCGGCCCCTGTAAGTTGATAAGATACATTAACATGACAGGAATTCTAATATATAAGATGACTCACTCCAACATTGCTCTGGACCTCTCATTGCTCCGTTTCACCCTCGTTGGCGAATTAATACTACTGAAAGCCGATGACAATGGACTCTGCTTTTTGCAACACACATCAAATTGCCTAGTGGCAGTACGTCGCGGTTGCTTTCGACCATAATCCCGAGAATATTACCGAGATCGTAGGTCATAAATATGTATATGCACGATCAGACCCAGGTGCTTAGGCCACCGACTTTGACGTCCACAATATTTTTGTTTTATTTCAATAAAAAGCTGGCTAGAGTCTTACTCAATTAGATAGCCACCAAAACATATTATAAATATTTTAAACTAACACCATGATTATTTTGACTTCGAGTTCGCTGTATTGCTAATCGTTGGCTAACCTGTCTACAACATTGCGAAAACTGGGAAGCCACGAAATCAGCATATTAGTGGCTGCATGAACGCCTGAAGTGACGAAGCTCCCCGCGGGATCGGCTCAATATTCTTGAAGATATTTTTGTGGCAAAAACGTTTTGCGTAAACTACTTGACGACCTCCAGCCCTTTAAAATAAATCTGCAAATGCCGAAACTACTTTCAACGCGCCATTCAATAGGTATTTAATCTCATTTTCAAAATTTAAATCTATACAATATAAAAATTTATAAGCCTACATGACCAATAGAGTTATTTGGATCCGGCAATCCAACCGAAAAATGAAGACATAAACAACGAAGCCAATAATTTCTACAATCCATGACATTGGAGCTACCTATTTCATCTTTTGGGGAAATCCAAGAAAGTACAAATTCGAAAGAGATCAATTTTGAAAATCAAGATGCTTAAACGGACCACAACGAGCTCTAAGGAGGCTTCCTGCATTCAATATAAACCATAGTATTCAAGAAAAACAGAGGAATGTGGGCATCCAGACGTGAAAGCAAGCACCCCAAGTCCTAACCCAACAGATAACAATGTCTACGAAGCACAAGACCTACCCAAGGGAAAACATTCTAAGGATGTGCATTCTTCTTTACAGTACCCAGATGGTAGTCCAACTAGGTTTACTTACCCATGCAAAGGCAAAAGAACAAATATCCGTTTGGGTCTAGATCATCATGAGTATCAGCAACAACTGTTTGACACGCAAAAAAATAAAGAGCTAAAAATAATATAGCTAATACTTCGACATACATCCGCGCTCCTAGCTTAGTAATTTAGTAGTTTTAATACGTAAGGTAAAGAAACGCGTGTTTCTGCCATTAAGACTGTTTAATTTACCCATATCATGCAAAAGAACATACCAACTTGAGTCCGTGTCACCCACAAGTTCGCGAAAAGTAAACTTGTTACATGATATATTACGTTGCATATAAGTTATCATCTAGTCGATCTGTGATCCTGTTTTGGGCAACGGCACTGCTCCTAATCCGATGGTTTTTAGACAAATCCAATCCGGGTTCCAACTCTCGGCACGGATTTATACACCTAACATCGCAAAATACACAAATAAATTCAAACTTTGAATTGTTCATAACTTGTTAATATGTTAATCATCATGAACAAAAATATAAGTCATTTTCAAATTTTACAAACACTTTTACGGCGCAACGCTCAATTTTAACGTCCGCAATACCAGGGGCGTTTAAAGAGAAGTGAGCAGATGAGGGGCGGTATCTCTCGTCGTTCACTGGCAAATATAAAAAATCAAATGACGGAGTTGCAAAAAATACATGTAACAATCGGCCGCTTCCGCACCTCTTTTGCAGAGTTTTGACGCTCCAGCGCAAGGCGGAGGCCACAATTGTACGAGCAGTATTGACACCAACTTCAGCGATTGACAAATAGTAGTCGCAGCCACGGTCTACCTATACTACCTATATCAGCTCACCTGGGCCTGTATTTTTAAGTAATGGTAGCTCTTACCCGCTGGTAATTTTTGACCTATTATCAGAGAATAAATTTGTGTTACTCTCGCTCATAATCAATCCTACCCGCAGCTTGCAAATTTCTGGGACTCGTTTACAATAAGTTGTGTATACACTGACCTAGTCTTCTTCTACTATCAAAGTAGGTGCAGTGGACAATGCTAAAACACGAAATGGCTATGTGTATTTTCATTGCAGACGCATCTAGCTCTATGAAAAATTTTTGAGTGTAGATAATATATAGTAGTAATAGTGTCTGATGACTAGTTGATATGCATTTTGTGTTTTATTATAATGTAAAGATAGAAATTCAAATTTTCACAGTCGGTAAACCGAAAAATTGAATATTTCGCGGCAATGAATCGTGGGAAATTTCAAATTCTGAGTACGCGCAAATCGCGGCAAACGCCTAGGCGTGAATTCAAATTTTTGCTCGTGTTTTAGCTACCGTCACGGGAGACTCTATCACACCAAATTCATAGTCAGCGCTGATTATTTTGCAAAACCTCACATCCGCGTAAGTCTCCTCCAGTTGTCTCGGGTGACTGGAAAGACAATATGTGGAAATGGTGTGCGCCTCATGAGACTGTTTGACAACAGAGAGTCATCAAGTACGCAATTTGACTTAAACGCCTCAAATCTGGATAGGCCACCATAGGTACACTACATTACCTGAGAGTAAATTTTGAATTACCTGTGAATAATTTTAAATTACCTTCGGGTAATGTTGTTCTGCCTGCAGGTAATCTTTTACCAGCGGGTAAATTTTATTTACCTGCGTGTAATTTTTCTACCTAAAAAGGTAAAGTTTATTACTCGCAGCTAGGAGTAATATTTGTCGTATTCTATGGTAAGAATAGAGCGATATTTTATCTCCTTTTTAAAATACGAGTAAGCATTTATCCTAGAGCAATACGTAACTGAACCAAGAACAACAAACGTATTGCTAAAG